>CM076573.1:100732510-100866468 GCA_034641835.2 Pinus albicaulis | reverse complement strand
TCCACTTGATTAGGTACTTCATAATGGTTATATGTCAAAGAGATACAGAATGCTTATCTATAACTTTTTGTGGTTCAAGAATCAACTTTCATTCTTCATCTAATTTTGGAAGTTCTATTTACATTGGCATATTTTTTTCCCAAAACCTTTTTTAGGCAAGATACATGAAAAACCTTATGAATGCAAGAAGAAGGAAAATATAACTTCTATACCACTTGTGCAATCCTATGAATAATTATTTAGGGCCATAACAGTTTTGCAGTGTGGAAAAAGTCGGCAAAAAGTCCCGACTTTTTGAAAAAATCCCGAATTTTTCTCGGAGCCGACTTTATTGGCCGACTTTTTGTCGACTTTTTCATCCCTGAAAAAGTCGCGATTTTATCGTCGAAGACCCGACTTTTTGCCGAATTTTTCGAAAAAATCTTGAGTGAGGTAGTTTCTTTAATAATTTTTTAATTTTTTTTGAAAAAATCAGGATTTTTTCCAAAAATGAATATTTTTGTATTTTTTTAGTTTTGCCGACTTTTTCAAAAAACTCCCGAATTTATCGAGTATTTCAACTTTTGGACCCTTGACGATTTAATCCCAACTTCGACTTTTTCCACATTGCATTTTTGAGCTAATTCTTTATTCTTCTGTTTCTTGAATGAAGATTGCTTATAATGCTATAATCTAAAAAATACCCAATTACCCTCCTCAAATTATCTTTCACTTCAATGTTGTTCCCCTTGTTGTTTTATCATGTTTCATGTTATTTGAAGGTTTTCCATAATAATTTTCAAATTTTCTTTAGTATTTTCCATATGTGACTATGTTTCCTATACTTTGGACTTATCTTGCAAAAAGTATGAGATACTAGGAGTTGGATATCCATAAAGGGCCTTAAATGGGGAAATTTTAGTAGATGTGTGATAGGTAGTATGATAGTATCATATTACCATTCTTCCTTGAGGAACCCACTTCATCCATTAAGATTTCTTTTATAAAGAGTAACATTTTAGATAACCTTAAAAACATTTGTTAACTATTTTTGTTTGACCATTTGATTGTGTTTGATATGTAGAACTCATGGCAACTAGTGTTTCTCCACTCATATTAAATAATTATTTCCAAAATTTTCTTGTTACTATTACTTTAGGAAAACCATGAAGACTATGAATTTTTTTCACGGACACTTCTGCCACTTGGCTTGTTGTTTATGTACTTTGAGCTCTACAAAAAAAATCTACAAAATTTGTCTATATAAATGACCACAAAAATGTAATACTTACCTTTATATTTCAGTAACCCTGTAATAAATTCTATTGATATATCTTCTAGTATTTGAATATGTATGTGGAATGGTTGAAGTAACCCTAGAGGTTTTACTATCTCTCTTTTATTTATTATGCAAACCTGACCTTCTCTTACAAAATTTTGAATATCTTTCTTCATTCCTTCCAAAAATATATTTTTTGATCCTTTGAGATGTTTTAAGGAACCATGCGTCCTACCATCAGAGAGACATGGGACTCTCTTAATATTTGTTTATTCAAATATGCTTGCGTGCATAAAAATATTCTACATTTGCACCAAAGTATATCTCTCTTTCACTCCCAATGCTCCATAGAGTTCATCCCATCCTTTATAAATTTTAGTTTTTCTTTAGTACTATTGTCATTTTTCCATTATGGCAAGCTTCTTCTAGCCACCTAGGAATAGAAAATGTAATTGGATATAAATTTGAGGCCTCTTATATTTTAGAAAGAGCATCATGTACTAAATTTTCCTTACCCTTTTTGCAGATTATCTCAAAATTAAAACTTTGCATTTTTTTTCCTCATTTTTGTTAATCTTCTAATGAAAATCATAGCTTCAAAAAATACTTTATGCTATCATGGTATATCTTGACTTTAAAGTACCTCCCAATGATATACTATCCCCATTTTTTATTGCATGTAATATTGCTTCTATTTATTTTTCATACGTAGATTTCACCAAATATTTTCTTTGAATTCCTTGCTTTTAAAAGCCAATGATATCCCTTATTGTGTTAATGTTACGTAAATTCCTTGTCCTAGTTCCTCACACTCTACTATGAATGTTTTACCAAAATTAGGTGCAACCGATGTTGGTGTAGAAGACATGGCATCCATTAAAAGAGAGAATGCCAAAGTAGCCTCATCATTCCATATAAATGATATTTTCTTCAAGAGATATGTGAGTGGACTTGAAATGCATGCAAAATTCTTAACAAATGATCAATAATATCATGTAAGTCTAAAAAATCTTCTAAGAACCTTGATTTTCTTAGGAATAGGTCATTTTGTAATAGCTTGCATCTTTTGAGGCTCCAACTTCACTCCTTCCTTAAAACAATATGAACCAAATACTCGAATTCTTATTTCCCAAAAGCACATTTGGATATTTTTACATAAAAATGATTGTTCTCAATAATTATTTATATAACTTTTCCACATGTTTATTGTGGTATTCCCATGATTTATTATAAATATGTGTATTATCAAAGAAAACCAACACAAATTTTATAATATGGGATCAAACAAAATTGTTCTTAAGTCGAGCCGGCCGGACTTCAAACGGCGATAAACCATAATTCAAACCAAATTCACGTTCCAAAACAGCCTGCTGATGTCGGCCAATTTTGTGATGCGAAAACCAAATGAATTCCGCCCTAATATTTTTCGGGTCAAAAGTTGGGCTAGCATATGGAGGGAGAGTTGTGACGTGAATTTCTTATCAAATTCGCCCTAATCTTTTTCGGGTCCGGATTTCCACTGCGCGAGCAGCCCAAACAAAGATCCGCTCCAATCAATTTCTGCCACATGTCCTCAATAAAAACTTGCCCTTCTCCCGGCTGCGGGTGCATTCGATGGCATTTAAGGCGATGGGACATGGATGTGGCGATTTCATATCAATCGCATTAAGTTTTAACGTTGTTCAATTAAGTGCCAAGGTTTTCACATCAAATCTGCATTAATTAAGTTTTAACACTGTTCAAGATCGGACCTCCACTGTTCAAGATCAAATTCCGCATGCTCCAATATGATTCGACCTTCGGCTCTCATTAATGATCAAAGATTAATTATGACGGGCGTCCTTTGATTGCATTGCAGTCGGGTTGATAAAATGGCGTTTCGCTATGGTTTTTCAGATGATCCGGTTGCTGGATTACACTACCTGCTCACTGTGACGAGAAGGAGAAGTGGCCAGCTGAACTGTTTCTTAGACCTTGCTACATATCTGCATTTCTCTCGGTCTGGTCTGTGTCTGTCTTCCTCTGTTTCTTTGAATTCTGCTTCTCAGTCTCCACTTGTGCCCACTGCGCCTGAGACTGCACCCATGCCTCGCCAGCTCAAAGAATGCGTTGCCGTAGGGGGAGCACTAGAGGTCAACCCCTGCGCGCTCCCTCCATCCCCTCAATCGAGTCGACTTCCGGCCAGTCCAGTGATTATTACGCAGGTCGATATCCAAATACTAGGAGTGGGCGGGGTCGGGTTGTAGGATCTGGCCACCGTATGGATTCCCCTACTTCTCGTTTCCCCACCGCTAGTTCACCTTCTCCCACGACGCGCACTGCGCAATTTTCCTTTAATTTCTCTCTCAATTGCCCATGAATCACGGCTTTAGTCACTATGGTTTTCCACGAGGAGGCCCAAACGGAGGAAGAATGCACCTGTTTGGCTAGTCTGAACTCGGAAAAAGCCGGCCAGCATTCGGGCCTTCAGGAGGGGAGCTGTGGCATGCATGTGGAGGTAGCACCTAGCGATCCTGGACCTTCCGAAGGATGGTGCCGAATCGTGGAGGAACCACTGGAGGAGTATTTTGGTTAATTTGGTTTTCTTGCTTCGCAGGCCCACTTAATTGGGCATGTTTTAATTAGATTATATTATTGTGCTGGACCTCTGTAATATTTTTGAATTCTGTAAACGTTCAAGACTGGTTTCCCCGTATGAGGGCAGCCTTCTTAATTTTTTTATTTTTTGATGACAAATTTTCCATGAGTCTGGGCAATGTTTTTTACTTCGGTGTAATTTTATTCCCACTATTAATAGATTAACTTTACTTAGAATTCTCACATGATTAGCATTTTTCTTTATCAGTTCAAGGATTTTGGGTACTTTAATTTGTATTTGGAATAATGGATGTCGGTACTCTATCTGTTGCTTTACTATTCTACATACTACTATTTCACTTTCTTATAGATGCCTCGGGCATATTTGGATGCTTTCTCAGATTGTCGATAATCTCCATGTGGACCGTTACTGGATTTTATATCATGTCCCTGTATGTAACATGGGGTATTTTTCTATCATTGTCTGGGGTGGGACTTCCACTTTTCTGGATGGATATTTGGGTTCCAATCTTCAGATGTGAAAATGTAATGACTTCATGGACTGTTTTACTTCATATAATATATTCAAAACAACGTTTTTTCTCTTGTGAAGAAAAAATGATTAATGTTTATCACTCTGCCTTCAAAACTAGCGATGCTGGTCTATGTTGCTGGTTTATTGATATGGTCTGATGGTCTTTTTATATTTTGGACATATCACACTCCTCACATGATTAGCGTTTTTCTCCGTTCAAGGATTTTGGGTACTTTAATTTGTATTTGGAACAATGGACGTCGGTACTCTATCTGTTGTTTTACTATTCTACATACTGCTATTTCACTTTCTTATAGATGCCTCGGGCATATTTGGATGCTTTCTCAGATTTGTCGATAATCTCCATGTGGACCATTACTAGGTTTTATATCAAGTCCCTGTATGTGACATGGGGTATTTTTCTATCACTATCTGGGGTGGGACTTCCACTTTTCTGGATGGATATTTGGGTTCCAATCTTCAGATGTGAAAATGTAATGACTTCATGGACCGTTTTACTTCATATAATATATTCAAAACAACGTTTTTTCACTTGTGAAAAAAAAAATGATTAATGTTTATCACTCTGCCTTCAAAACTAGCGATGCTGGTCTATGTTGCTGGTTTATTGATATGGTCCGATGGTCTTTTTATATTTTGGACATATCACACTCCTCACATGATTAGCGTTTTTCTCTGTTCAAGGATTTTGGGTACTTTAATTTGTATTTGGAACAATGGATGTCGGTACTCTATCTGTTGCTTTAATATTCTACATATTGCTATTTCACTTTCTTATAGATGCCTCGGGCATATTTGGATGCTTTCTTAGATTGTCGATAATATCCATGTGGACCGTTATTGGGTTTTATATCAAGTCCCTGTATGTGACATGGGGTATTTTTCTATCATTGTATGGGGTGGGACTTCCACTTTTCTGGATGGATATTTGGGTTCCAATCTTCAGATGTGAAAATGTAATGACTTCATGGACTGTTTTACTTCATATAATATATTCAAAACAACATTTTTTCTCTTATGAAAAAAAATGATTAATGTTTATCACTCTGCCTTCAAAACTAGCGATGCTGGTCTATGTTGCTGGTTTATTGATATGGTCTGATGGTCTTTTTATATTTTGGACATATCACACTCCTCACATGATTAGCGTTTTTCTCTGTTGCAGGGTTTTGGGTACTTTAATTTGCATTTGGAACAATGGACGTCGGTACTCTATCTGTTGCTTTACTATTCTACATACTGCTATTTCACTTTCTTATAGATGCCTCGGGCATATTTGGATGCTTTCTCAGATTGTCGATAATCTCCATGTGGACCGTTACTGGGTTTTATATCATGTCCCCGTATGTGACATGGGGTATTTTTCTATCATTGTCTGGGGTGGGACTTCCACTTTTCTGGATGGATATTTGGGTTCCAATCTTCAGATGTGAAAATGTAATGACTTCATGGACTGTTTTACTTCATATAATATATTAAAAATAGCATTTTTTCTCTTGTGAAAAAAAAAATGATTGTTTATAGTCGAAGCGCTGCGGGGTGGTTTATTATATTAATATTTCACGGTCATTGGAACGCCCACAATTCATAACAAATATTGGAGATTTACTGTCCTGTTTTAAATTTTCATTTTTATTTTTTTTAAATTGAACCCGCCGTCGGTATACCGATGCTTCTAAGAGTTGGAATTGCGACAGCTTAAAAACGTCGGAAGAGCGATAGTATAAAAACGTCAGACGAGCGACGTTCAAAATGTCGGACCACATTTCGTCAGAAAAGCGACGTCCAAAACGTCGGACCACATTTCGTCGAAATTGCGACAGTTTATAAACATCGGAAGAGCGATGTTCAAAACATCAGACCACATTTCGTCGGAAGCGCGACGGTTTGGGAAAAGTCGGAAGAGAGACGCCTGTTTGGAAGTGACAGAAAAGGTGTCGGTAATGCGAAACTTTTTAAGTGCGTCGAAATTGCGATGGCACGGCAAACCACTGTTTGCACATCCTCGAACTGTCACTCTTGCGACGACTATGTGTCAGAATAGCGACGAATTGGTCGTTGGAAATTCCGCCAAATTTTCTAGTGATGGCTAGGTTAAGCACCCACATTCTCCATTCCCTTGGGACTTCTGCTTCGAATGCTCTAAGAAAATCCCTAATACTAATAGAATCATCAAAGTAAGGCAGCTCTCTTACCTCTGAGTAGATACACTGGAAGTTCTTTGTGATCCTAAGGCACCGTACCTCAGATACGTCAGGCAACCGTTCTGCCAATTTTCGATCTTCCCGTCAGAACCAAAGAGGCATTCATTGTCTTTCTCCCAGCAAAGCATGCCATCAGCCATAGGTTTAATCTAATCCTCGTCCTGAGTGGTTAGTTTATAGATATTATCAACATCGTCTTCTTTGCGCACGGGTTCTGTATACTACTCTCCCTCTTCTGGGTCTAGAGGGACTATTACTCTCGGACCCTCATTCTCAAAAACCATGCTCCTTTTCTTCAATTTGATAATGCCTCCCATGTCTAAAGCCCAGTCCAGTCCTAGGAGCGCAGGATAAGGGTCCACATCCTCTACAATTTGAATTACCTCAAAATATGTGTATACCTTAACTCCTGCGATATCTACCATAATCTTTGATAGTCTCCCCAATAGTATGATCTTTTGTTGGTTAGCCATGTGCAGTTGTATAGTAGACCATTCTAGCTTAGATTCTCCCATCCTCTGCCACGTCTTTTTGGGTAGGAAATTCACATCGGATCCCAAATCTAGGATGACCTAATCCATTTCATAATCGCCAATCTCTGCAGTTAGCCACATTTCTCAACCAGTGCGTTTCTTATGCCTATAAATTTTGTGGATATCTTTAACTTATGTTGGAGGGTCAGTCTTTTTTGCACAGCTGTCTTCAATGCTTGAACATTTTCTACTGCTTTCTAGTTGCGTAGAAAATTCATACATGCCTGTAGGAATGGTTTAACTTCTTCGTCTTCTTTTAGATTTTTTGGAGCCTTGGAGGTAGATGCCTCATTTTTGATAAAGTATTTGCGAGCTTCTAGGAAGGCTTCTTTCTCCTTCTATAGGTCCAAGATTTACTTTTTTATAGCGGCTTTTCGAATAAGGGGTTCAACCGCAGCTCTTTCCTCAGCTCCTCCAGTAGCCATGCCACTGCGTGTAATGACATTAATACTGGGTTCCTCATCACATGGTTCTTCCTTAACCCTTTGTACATTTTTTGTTGGTGTCTGTTTTTTTTCCTACATCCTTGCTATCAATACTGGGAAATCTTCGATCACATGATCCAATTGTCTGCAATATCTGCAAGATTTTCGTGTAGGTTTTGGACAATCCCTTTCGAAGTGCCCTACTTCTCCACAATTATAGCAGTTCAATTTCCCTCTTCCCTGACCTACGCTTCTGCCTCTCCCCCCCCCCCCCCCCGCAACCTCTGGCAGGGGAGCCTCCACATCCCTAGGGGGATAGTGGTAATGAAGGGTCAGCCTATACCCTATACCGGTTTCCTCTATCTATCATTAAGTCATACGCCTGGCAGTTGTGTTCGTCATGTCCCACAGATGATAAAAATCAGCACCATTGTTGCTTCAAATCTGGAACACGGGCACCAAGACGAGGGCAATGGTTAGTATCATGTAGTCCAACTACTTGGTAGTCAGTGCACCATATTGTGGGGGTGCTTGGTCCCGCAGCCGCTTTAGGCCCCAATGAGTTGGGCCCCCCAGCCTGCATGTAGTCTACCAACAGAGGGCACTGATCCTTGGTGTGTCCTGACACCCTGCATCTTATGCACCAAACGTTTGGACTAGCTTCTTTTCCTCACTCCTTTCATAAATTCTGTATTTCGAGGTGCATTTCCTCCAACTAGCCTTGGATCTGTTCTACCCCAAACTGGGTATCATCTCTTGGTGAAGCTTCTAGCTTCATGACAATCTCCAAGGCTTTTTCTTGCGTGTCAATTTCTTGCTGACCCATAGGCCCGCGTAGGTGAGGTAATAGCATGGAAATGAACCATTCCTTGTGTTTTCTATCCTCATACTTAAATTTCCCATCCCTGATAACCTTTTTTAGCTGTTGATCAACCTCCCATACAGACTCAATGGGTCCCTATTTAAAATCTTTCAAGTCAGTCACCAGTTGAGAGTAGGACTTAGGCTTCCTAAACTATTATTTTAAGGCATCCTTAATTTCTTGTATTGTTGGGTTTGCATATCGACCAACGCCCCATGAACCAATCCAAGGCCCTTCCTTCAAAGGCTAGGGATAGTTGCGCTCTTTTTACAGCATCACTAGCAACATTCTACGCAGTCCATACTGATTCCACTAGGAACCAAAATCGGTCCACGTCTTCATCTCCCACACCCTTGAAGGTGGGCAGCTTCATGTGTTTGGCCATATCTTCTAGTAGTTGCGAAGGGGTAGGGGATTTCTTGCTCGTACACTGATTTGACGATGGTGTAGTCAGAGGACTAGTTCCTGTGTGCGCAGATGGCTCTCTTAAGGGGTTGTCGATGGATCTATCCCCTTCTCAGTTTACTCTGTAGTACTTACCACTTCGTGTTGTACTCTCATGCTGATCAGAGGTCATTCATTCGGTGTGGCTACACAAGATTCTTTTTTCGCACCAGTAATATTTTAATCAATAGTGGCAATGTTCGCAAGAACTTACCTCGGAATCCTTTAAAGAACCTCCACTCCACTTCAGAGTAGGATACAAATTGATCGACAGCGAATTCTGTTACAGATCATCCTAGCACATTATCCACCTAGTGATTTACAGTACGGGTGATTGTAATTTCAGCCTTCTCCAATCGTTGAATCAATTTCGGAGTCCACTACGTAACCCAATCGTCTTTCCAACACGTCTGGAATTCTACTAGCCTTGCTAGCCACTCCTGTAGCTCATGCACGAAAGTTACAAATAAAATTTCATATACTTCTGTGAAAATATATTTTTTCTTCCACTTTTCAACCGTTAGCTTTGTGCTACGATTCTCTTTTATGGAAAATTCTTGAATCTGTTTTTCAAACCAGTCTTCAAGCTCTGATTTCTCAGGCCACCAACGGCCTCGTGGCATTACCCGATATTTCTCTCAAAATGCTCCCAGTCCTAGAAACAGAACCATTTGTAGGCTTGAGGGGTCCTGACCCAGGTTCGAATTTAAGGTTTTCCAACAAACCCCTATACTACTGGCCCTTTCGGAAATTACCTACTTTTTCAGACCAAGGTCTCACCCGAAGTAGTATGGGTGGGTGCTGGAACCAAGTTTCCACACCCTAGGAGAAAGAAGGTAATTAAGGCAGTCCTATTGAGATCTATTAGGTTTTCACATAAGCAATATTATCACCGAGCCCTTAACAATATGGAAAGTGAAGATTATAACCTCATAGACAGCATGTAAACATAAACTAAGCTGCTATTATTAAGCATATCTTAGCAACACCTTCGCATCCACATGCGCATTAGTAATTATCATCACAAAATAACAAATTCGCAACTAACTCAGTGAGCACAGTCACAATCGCAGCTGATTAAGATAACATAGATATACCTCAATATTAAACACAGCTAGTTCAGGTAACACAGAGATACTTCAACATATTTTGTATTCAGTGATCATCCAAAATCTAGTTACAAACCCAAGTCACAACCCACGCACACAGCCAGCAGGGTCTGCACACAACAGGACTGAGGATCGCCGTGCACACAGCCAGCAGGAGTCCTTACCGAATACTACCCAAAACAAATCTCAATAGTTCATACTTAGCATCAATATTACTTATTGATCTGAAAATGGAAGTGTTTGTAAATGTGGTAAATGTTGTGCAAAGTATCCATTTCCATTTAATTAAATGTGTGCAAAATTCTCCATGTATTTCAAGTTAAACAAAATGTATTTGGTAATTGTTTCTGAGTTTATGTGTGAGGGAATGTTAATTTAGTTTTTTGTTTAACATATTAAATCAGAAATACACAACAAAATAACTTCAGCATAACATGACTCGGATATTTTGTGAGCAGTTCACCCCTCCTGGGCTACGTCTGTTGGACCAAGCCTCCCAAATTGGCTTGTCCTCTTGTATTAAAATGCTCCAAAATGCTAATAAAAGTTTAAAATTTCCTCAATAGGAAAATATTACTATAAATATAGAATCAGAAGACATGAAAATGCTAAAAATTCCTTTCCATATTCACTAAACAGTGAAGAATTACCATAAACAGTGCCTTCTTCAACAAGGCCTTGATGGCTCTTTGAACTCCTCTTGTTGGGGTTCCAGTGTTTTGGCCAGATTGGCAAGACCAAAAGACCAGACAACATCAAAACTGCTTTGGGGCCCTAGGATCTAGCCCTCCTGGACCCGGAGAGGGATAGACCCTAAGGTCTAAAAGTGGATCTGATGTTGTCTCATCTTTTGGTATTGCCAAACTTGCCAAAACATGGGAGCTCCAACATAATGGCAACTCCGCTGGGAAACTTTGAGTAAAACATACCTTTAAGCACTTGAAAGACTCAAAGAAGACCATAGTAGCATTACTTTGGTGGTTAATCATTGTGATGGATAGTACACCTCCTTGACACATTCTAAACCTTCCACCTAGCGACTCCATAGTTCCTTAACGATTGAAGACTCCACTGGGAGACCAGCCTGCATTAAAACATCAGCCATAATAGAAGTAACAGTTAGGATTAAGCTATTCTATTTGAAGACAGCATTCTGGCTTCAAGAACCATTCACACACGAGCTTATCTTAATCCAAACACACCCGAAATAGTTGACAACCCTGCTCAGAGCATTCTTAAGAAATTTCCCACACCTAAAAGACCAACTATTTCCAGACATATCCATAGAGCCAACTCTGCACCAGAAGAATTTATAGCTCTATCAGACTCTCTGTTTGACCTAGACCTACCAAGCATTTTACCTAGGACTAGGTCATTCAGTGTTCTGTACCAGTCAGACTTTGAGCTTCCTAGTTCACCATCTCACAATGGTCAATACATTAGGGACAGAGAGACTCCCCCATCCACACCTCCTGATATTAATTTTATTCAAAACTTGGGACTCTGTCATCCTAAATCAGCTCAACAAAGTGTTGTTGGTCCTAGTATTCCTGTCATCCACATACCTATTGCTCAAGCCAATCCTTTACCTCATCAGAACATCATCATGGCAACCTGGTATGCACCCCTGGTACTACCTCAGCCTCTAGTACCTCTACCCAATGATTATCAATCAAAAATCCCTCACTTCACTGCAAAAGAGTCTACCACAGCTCAGCACCATGTAGATAGGATGGAAGATTCCTTTTACTATATGGAAATAGACGATGAGACAGTCAAGATGAGAATCTTTGCCCAGAGTTTGGGAGGTGATGTGAAGAAATGGTTTAAAGGCCTGCCTCTTGGTAGTATCAATGATCTTCCCTCTCTGTATCAGACCTTCATAAACAAATGGGAAGTCAAGACCAACCCTCTCCAAATCTTAGAAGAATACAAGAACCTTAAAAGAAATGTAGGAGAGAGTGTCCATGACTATTCTACAAGGTTCAACAGTGTTTATAACGCTCTTCCTCCACATATGAAACCTCCCCAAGGTATGGATTTAGTCAAATATCCTGATGGCTTTGACGCTGACATGGCCTACCAGCTTAGGGAGAGAGATTACAACACATTGGAAGATATGCAAAAAAGAGCAGTGAGTGTAGAGGCTAACCTGATTGAAAACAAAGCTAGAATGAGGGCTGAGAAAAGGGTAACATATAGGGATGACACTATAGCTTCCACACTGTAGCAAATGATGGAAAAAATGGTTGTCACAATAATTAATTAGAACAGAAACCAAAATCATAACCAGAGCAAGAACTTTAGGAGGAACAATACCACTCCCAACAGACAAAGAGACTCTAATCAACAAGTAATTCCCCCATTTCAATAGAACTTTCTTGATGAAGATGAGGGAATCATAGAAGAGTCTGAGGGAACCGCAATAAATATGTTTGAAGTGGATAACTTAATCCACAATTGTTCCACAGAGGAAGATCAACCCTCACCCTCATATTGGGATGAGGAAAGGTTAGAATCTGAGGATTACACGCTGGGATTTGAAAATTCCATTATGCAGGTCAGGGAACAGTATGAGCTTAGAAGCAAAAAGAGCTTAGATACTTCCAAAACAAAAGCTTCTGAGGTTACCATTAAGAAAAGGCTTGAGAAAACTTCTAAAGTGACTGCTGAAAGTAGCAAATCAGCAGCTGAAAGTTCTGGGAAGAACAAAGAAAAGGACAACCAAAATACTGAAAAACAAAGTCAACAAACTAGCAACACTAGCCCTGCAGTTAGTGCTCCTGAAAATACTACCACAAACACTATACATAATGAGAATTAGTACACTGATTCGGCCACTAAAGTAGTGGCTAACAAAACAGATTTGAGTCTTACGAAGAGTCAGTCTCCCTTCAATTTGGAGAGTGAGATTGCAAAAATTAAAATCTCTGCCCCACTTTCTGAGCTGGCCACTCAAGATGTATATAAAGGCCAAATTTTGAAAGCATTAAATCTAGGTGAAATCAGTGACACTGTCAACCTAAGCGATGACCAACCAGCCCTCTTGTTTGGTCTAAAGATAGAAGAGAAGTTTCAGGAAGGAGTAGTGCCCCCTTTTTATATTACTCTCAATATCCATGACAAGATCCTTCACAATGCAATGCATGACTCTGGGGCAACAAACAACCTAATGCCTAAGGTGGTTATGGAGAGGTTAGGCCTAGAGATAACCCGTCCTTATAAAGATTTGTATTCATTTGAATCTAGCAGAGTAAAATGCCTTGGTCTAATCAAAGACCTTTGTGTGAACCTGACCCAGATTCTAGCCAAATTTATGGTTATGGATGTTGTAGTGGCAGATGTGCCACCTAAGTATGGCATGTTACTATCAAGGGCATGAGGAGCCAAGCTGCAAGTTAAAATGTAGATGGATGGCTCATATGCCACAATCCCTATCTTTTAACCATCTTAGGAGACTGTATAGAGAGGCACAAATGAATTTCATGGTTAGCAGCCCTGAAAAGCCTAAAAATTCACCTCTATACTTTGTACACATAGATCTGGACTCCTTTATCCTTTGCAACGATGAATCCATAGATAAGCCGGGAGACAGAGATGCAAACAATAGAACAGAGCCCATAGATTTTAACATAATGGCTACCCTAGACTTAGAATAAAATGAAGAAGAAACCTTGGGACAATGCACTAAATCTAAAGCTCAGAAATTTGAAACTCAGAGTGAACAGGAGCAATACTGTAAACAACAGACTAGCCATCTCTCTGAGCCCCATACACATCATGAAGAACAAAACCCTCCACACCACAGTGCAGACCCCACAATACAACAGACTAGTGAAACCCACATTAGGGAGGAAAACGATAATAAAGCTGAAAATGATCCCTTATGGGAAATGAATCTCGATGGGTCCTATACTAGAAATACTGCAGGAGTGGGAGTCTGGTTACATAACACAGAGAGTGACTACGCAGAGAGTCATGCGTTCAATTTGAACTTCAAATGTATGAACAATATCGCAGAGTATGAGGCTCTTATCCTAGGCCTGAATTTACTGAGAAAAATAGGAGCCCGTAGGATAGCTGTACATGGAGACTCTGAGTTAATCATAAAACAAGTGAATGGTGAATACACAGCTAAACACCCTAGGTTGAGAGCATACAGAAATGATGCTATGGATTTATTGAAAACCTTTGTTGAGTATGAACTGGTGTTTGTTCCTAGGAGTCAGAACATAATTGCAAATGGATTAGCCTGCATAGCTAGTTCATATCATAAGTCTCCCAGTGACAAAAAAATCATCATTCAAACCAAATACAGACCTGCAGTGTCTGATAACGAAAAATATTGGCAGGTCTTTGAGGGCGATAAGAAAATAGAGGATTTCTTGACTAGCAGGAACGAGTTTGAATTCTCTGATTCATACTCTAAATCCGATGATAGCTGCCTAAGTGAGGAGCCCCCCAACAAAGAAAATTCACCCCATAACATAGAAATAAACGTGTTAACTGAAGGAATTGGAAACCCAACCGAAGAATATAAGAACGCAGATAAAGAGGAAATAGAGGTGCTGCAGTCGAAAGATAAGAATATACCACGAGGACTGGCACCTTTAGAGGACCTTTTTTATTTCAACGACGTAGCGAAAAAACCCACTATAGAACACTCAGACTCCGATGTCGAGGAATGCAACATAGGCACAGAGGATAAGCCTAAGATGATTAAAATAGCTAAGTCCTTGCCCGCAGGCATGAAAAAGAAATATATCGACTTATTCAAAGGATTCATCGATGTGTTTGCCTGGAGTTACGAAGACTTAAAGGCCTATGACACAAACATTATACAGCACAAAATACCTTTGAAAGAAAATCAAAAACCCTTCAGAAAGAAACTTCACAGGTGTTTCACTTAAAAACTATCACCTTGACATTTTGCTGGCTATATGAGCTCATTAACACTCATATATACCTACTCTGCAAGTCTTACAACCTTTACTCCTCATGTCGAGCCCTGAAACAGGACAAAAAACCCTAAAAACTCAAAAACTCTAGGGTACGCAGGTAACATGAAGCCTGCCTGCGTTCCTAGCTTGGGTACGGAGGTAATACACTACTTAATTACGTTCCAAAATGCATTTTTCCCTTGTAATGCCTGCGTACCCTTCTCAAAGTCAAAAAAGTGAGAAAAAAAAGTTAAAAAGCTAATTTGAGGTCAATTCTAGAATCTTCTAGATGAGAATTTTTGGGGATGAGTACTCTTTAATAAGGTGCATGTATCCCACACCTTAAGGAACTAATCCCTTGATGTGAGGAGCCTATCCCTTTGAAGGAGGATTCTATCCCTTCATAGGTGGAACCCTAACCTCCTCATCTGCTCTATAAAAAGAGGTATTGGGTAGCCTCAAAGGGAGTTAAAGCTTTAGTGTGTGATTGAGGTGAAGTGCTGTTGAGATTTAGACTCCTTTCTGTTGAGCTTTTGTGAGGAAAGATCACATCCCTCTATGTGCTCCTAGAGGAAGAGTGCAAGACCTATCAAAGTAGAGGAAACTCCTGCTTCGGACCCAGGGAAGGCCTGTTCAACATCAAGGCTAAGGTTGTAAGGTTCTTCTATTATTTTAATATTAATACAATCAAGTTTGTTTTTCTCAATAAATTTTCGTTCGATTGTTTATTTCAATAAGCTATCGTTTGATCATTTATTTCATAGATTCCTTGATCACTATGATAGGTATGTTTTATAATTATTTGTTATATAGGTGATATTTAATATTTTCTTGTTTGTGATTGTAGGTCTTTTAAGACGACACTTTGTTGCGACCGAAGACGACACTTTGTTGCGATGGAAGAACTATTGATGTGACGGAAGCACTACGACCGCAAATAAGAATTTGGATCTAAGGTAGGATCGACACCTTCATAGCATTTATTTGTAAAACGAATATATTTAGAGAAATATAAACTTAGTTGTTCGTTTGTTGCTAGATTGTCTTCTGACACTAGGGAGATCGATCTTGTCTCCAAGATCGATTTATCTGGCCAACAAATTGGCGATTCCGTTGGGGAAAAAACTTGTTTTGATTTTCCTTTGTTTTGATTTGAGAAAATGCTTTTTTTTTATTTTTGATTGATTTGTACGGGCTTGGGTAACTTAGATTTACTTTGCTTTGAAAATTTTTGAAGTCCTTTTTGTTTTTCTTGAACTTTTCTGGGGACCGCACATTGTTGCAGACCCTGTTAAAAGTCTTGAAAAACTTAGATTTCTTCTTTCAGTTTAGTTTAGATTTGATTTAGGATTCTTAACATCTACCCAGATCTGTATTTTTCTGTCAAAAAGCCTTGTTTATGAGTTTCTTTCAGCAAATTTTTCATCTCATCAATCTCCATTAAGTTAATTGGGTGTTTTGAGTCTATTTTTTAAGAAATTATTAATTTGATTTCCTTTGGTCACATTTTAGGTTTGTCCTGATGGCAATTTTCCATCTTTTTTTTTCCCCTCATTCGCTCTGGGAAGAATTGTGTATGAGTGTTAATCACCTTTGAGTGTTTTTATTTTTGATCTTTGGAACTCTCACCCAATTTTATTTACTTGCACTTGATTGGTTCTTATATTACATTAGAATCATCTTGTGTTTGAGAATTCTCTTGCATAGATCACATTTTCATAGTTAGAATTCTCATTTTCAGAATATGAGTGAATTGTGCATAGATTACAACTGCATAGTTTACATTCTGAAAAATCAATCGTAGATTTAGATCAGTTTTCTTTGATTTGAGTTTAGATGTTTTTATGCTTGTTTTAAAAACATAAAAATAAAACAACTATTTTGGAATTGATTTGCATTAGCTTTTCTTGATGAAATTAGTGCATTAGATAATTTATTATATTTTCTTCTATTGATCAATTTTTGTACTTTGTTTAAAGTGAATGGAAACTTTCCTCATTTAATTAGATTCATCGAATTGAAGATTATACTACTTGGCCCAAAACCAGCCAGTTTGGTTTGGTCATAACACCATTGCCTTACATCTCATTTACCTTTGATAGCATATAAACAAACACATTTAATTAAAATTCATCTAGTAATTTTTACATTTTTAGGGCTGTTTCCACCAATCTAGCTCAGGATTAGTTCTTTGGAATAGGTTGTAGTTGACTTTCCAAAGAAACTAAAACAAAAAAGTAGATAAATCTTGTGGTAGGAAATAAATCGAATTGTAACTGGTACATTCTGGGAAGCTTCTCTTAAAGGAGTTAATCACGAGATCATGTCCAAACATTTGAGACAATCAATTTTGTTTCATCGGGGAAGATAGAATATCTGCACGCATTATAAACAGTAAACCTCGGATTAACCATTGTTGAAGAGCCTTGGGTCACTTGTTGGTAAACCTCAAATTGACCATGTCGAGGAGCCTTCAAGGGGATTGATCTTTGTTACTCTGCCCTTGCATGTAGAATCGGATCGTAGACTGTTCCCCCATTTGTATTTTTTGTTGTTGGTAACCTTAGTGTCCATAACTTAAGATTATTTCCTAAGGTGACGGTGAAGGAAAGATCTCAATGTACCTGGAGCAGACGTCGACTATACTCACTTGGACTCTCTAGGGGGTTCTCTTCACTCGATATGGTTTTGTGAAGAAACTTGTGCTAGTTTGTTTCATTAAGTAGGTTGTCAGGGTAACTGTTCCAACCGCCATTTCTACATTAAAATTCTACAATGTGGGATTTTATCACAAACTAGTGTTTTTAGTGCGGGAATCTACTTTTTGTGTGTGGTTTGACTCCTAGATTTGATAGCGTGTGTTAATTTGTTTTTTTTTACTTTTAGAGACCATAGATGTGAATTGTGAATTGTTAATTTTAGTTTTAAATTGTTAATAAAATTCACCAAGTTAATACATGAAATCGTTCGAATTTACGTCCATGGAACTCTTCTTAACGAGAATCCCAGTACTTTTCTCATGAAATGTTGGTCCTCCTTATATGGTTACTTTGTCATTACATTTTCATTACTTGGATTTACAATAGGTTTACCAATATGGTTATTTTCAACTTCATTGGCCCCGAATACTCCAATTTTTCCACCTCAACCGGATGCTTCACCTCAATAGAGTTCACCATCTCAACATCACCAACCTTATGTTGACCCTTTACCTTCTTTGCCCAATATTTCTTCCTCCCTTTCTTCCTCTTCACTTGGTAAAAGCCTTGACGCTAGTAACTGTGTACAGAAAGAAGAAGCAAGCTAAGAAAGAAGTCAACCAACCAACCATGGTTGTAAGTGTTAGTATTGTTGAGGAAACCTCTAACATGCATCGCAAACCCAAATTCCCTTGCAATATTTGTAAGGGTGACCACTTCCTTATCAATTTTCCTAGTATTCCTAAGGTCTTGGAAGTATGGTCAAAAGATTCCCATCAAATTACCGTTGATCCATCAACCAGTGATAGTCATGTTCCTGGGAAAAACGGTAAATTTAGGTTTCCTTGTAGGTTATGAAAAGGGAGTCATCAAAATCACATTTTCCCTCACATGGATGAAGCCTCAAAATTTTTGGAAAACCTTACTGTTCCACAGAAAAAACTTCCAACCGGTTACCATCAACTTTATCCCAACTTACTGTCAACTGATGGAGTGATTGATCTAATTCCAAGTACAGTCAATCCTCTTCCATTGGAGAGTGAAACTCATATCACTCAGTTTGATGATCCATTATTTGATCAAGTGGTCAATTCAATTTCACATTCGGTCGATCCCATTCTCCCTGTAGAGAATGAACTTCATATCGCTCAGGTTCTTCTTGTTACATCAGATTCTTCTACGCCGGGGGGAATTTCACCTGTTTCTACATAACCCCCTCCAAGTACTAAGGTCTTTTCCTTTGATTGGAATAGACTGACAAAACCTCATATTCCTTCCTCCATCCCTTTCCAAATCATTGTGAAGTTTGGTGGAAGGGACATATACCGCACACAGGTAGATGAAGGTGTTATGTTAGTATTTTATCCTCAACTACTTGGAAAGCTTTGGGTTCCCCTCAGCTTGTGCCTATTACGCAGAATCTAAAATATTTTAACAGAACCATTAGTGAACCTTTAGGGATCCTTCCTGTTGGTGTGTCGTGTTTTTATAGTTTGGAAAATCAAAAGACAAGGCAACATCAGAACCAATATTCAGAGTTACAGGATCTAGTCCTCTTGTTCTCAGAGAGGGATCTCTCAAATGTTTGTTTCAAAATTTATCTTGTGTGCTTATAGTATTGTTTTTAGACTAGTTATTAAGTGCATGTGTTTGCTTGTTTGGTTGGATTGAATTGATGCGTAGAACATGAAAGGTTCAGGAAAGATACATAGAATGGAGAAACATCTGGTTCATTGGGAAATGGAGTCAAGAAAAGGTCACAACAAACTCATCGAAGGATATGGGATATCAGAGGGCAAATCTAACTTGGCCACAGGATCCTTTTGTTTTTGGAATGGGATGAACATTAATGATTTGGAAAGAGAAAATGAATTCTCAACAAAGGGAACCTGAAAACATAATTTAAAAAATAAAGAGATATTTGATAGACAGGGCTAACCATAAATTCTACAAACATTCTTTAAGCAAATAATGACTTCAAGACAACTTTCAAAATGAAATCTAAGATTCGGGGAACACCCTATTTCCTCAGAGATTTTATTCTAAAGGACTTAGAAAACATGAAAGATTTACTGACAATTACAGTCATAGAAGAGGGAACACCTAAAAACATCTATGATCATAATTATAATGACATTTAAGTCAACTATTTAAGTGAGGACAAAGGGCAAGATCAAAACATACCTCTTTGATTCACTATAAGCAAAGAACTTCAAAAGGGAGACTTCAATAACAGCTTTTAAGTGGCAGCAGACAAGCAGGGAAAACCATAATCATGCTGAAACCAACTGTTTAAACTATTAAGGAAATAAACAAGCATGAAGACTAAAGAGAAAGATTAAAGCCTCTAAAATACTTCAGCAGCAGAAAAAATTAAACAGTGAAGGATGAATAGGTCTAAGGTTCTTCCAAGAGTCATTTCTTAGCCTAAAACTTTCAGCCTACTGTAGTAAGAAATTATGGAACAAAATGAAAACAGGGGAAAAACATAAAAAAGTTCAGAATACTTCACCAACAGCCAAGCTCATGGATCCAATGATAGAGCCTTCTCAGGAACAAGCATGCAACAACATCATCAAGATCTCCAAGACTTCAATTTTGTCTTCAACTTCAACAGACTATGTATTTACTTCAAAGAGTTTCAGTATTACAGCTTGTAATCAAACAATAACCAACAATTTCTCATCTTCTACTGCAGCATTTATAGAAGAATGAGGAGGTGAGACCTAACAAAATATCTCAAGGATAATTAATACAGACTCAAGATTTCTCGGCCTTTTGAGGGGCTCGATGGAGAAGTTTACAGGTGGATCGTTGTATTAATGTTTTACAATTAATATCAAAGCTCGATGGGAGCTTTGTTGACTTTGAGGCTCTGCATAATGTGGAGTAACTCTGCAGATATTTGTTGCATTAGTTTTCCTGTGGTAGAATTAACTTCATGGAAACGCTGGAGGCAGATGTTTCTTTAAGCAATAACTTCGGCCTCTGTTTTGAATGGTTTGAGGCAGCAGGTGGCTCTTGTAGTAGCTGAGGAATCAATTCGCCTCAGTTGAAGCGGTGGAAACCTTTCTGTCAGTGAAACATCTATGATTTTTCTGTTGACTGTATTCTAATTCAGGGAATTAGGCTTTTGATAATTATTTTTAGCTGTAATTTCCCAGATCTGTCTTTAATCTTATTCTTGCTAAACTCTGTTCTTCAAAACTTATACTCTTTTTTAAATCGCGTTGAAACGCAGTGTCTTGTCAATGTGCAGAGCCACACAGGGCCTTTATGGTATCAGCACCCATGGAATGTTGATAAAACGTTTGAATGGAGCCCTGCGAATGGTTCTCTTTATAGGCATAAAGCACGGGAATCGTCATTCCCAACTCCTGGCCTTTCTTCAATATAACGACGGAGACCTTTTGAAACCTGCATAAAACATAAAATTATAAAGAAATGTTGCATTTTTAGGTTAAAACTGCTTCAGATGGCAGGGAAAGGAGCGTAGCCGTTGGATGAAAGCATCCAACGGTGGAGATCTGCGCAAAAAGGCAAAAAGAGAGCGGGGAGAAGAAATAATGCGGGGTGATTTTTGGACTGTCCGATCTGGACACGTGGATAGTCCAGATTCAATCGGCAGATCGAAATCGGGGAATCACAATCGGGGGTGGCGTGCAAATGGGCCGATCAAAACATGCGATGCGATGAAGCGAAGGCCGTCGATCTCCAGATTAGATCAACGGTGGAGGAAAAATCGGGGGAGAGGCCAATCGGCGGAACAAAAAATTGGATGCGATGGAAAAGTTACGATGTGATTGCGCGATCGGGAGGGCAGAAGCGATTAGGCGATGGTCGTTCGATCTGAGGATCAGATCAACGGCGAGGAGTAGATCAGAGGGAAGTCACAATCGGAGGTTTGGAATAAGGTGATGTGATTGCGCAATCAGAGGAAGGGCCGATGCGATTGCGCGATCGGCCAGCGCAATCGGCGGTAGTAAGTACCGAAACCGCACCAAAGAAAATCTCTGATGCGATTAGGCGCCCGATTATGGGGATTGTTTTATATAAATCTCTGATAGGCCCGGGATTATGTATATATGGGTTTATCGGAGTCGGGCCTTCGGACCTGGGGCTTTTCAATCAACCCATTAAACCTTTTTCCGACGCGATAAAATTTTTGGCCTTTGTGCTTGGTTTTACAAAGGAAACAAAAGACCGGGGGCTATAGATATAAGACCCAATCGCATCGGAACCTTTGATGCGGGTCTTATCGATCAACCCATTTTAATTTTACTGATGCGATTGCACGTCGGTCTTTTTAATTAACACATTTATATCAAAGCACGTGACTCGGGTTTTTAACTTAAAACTTTGGAAAAGTGGGTTTTTCGACTTTACAAAGGAAAAGGGTGATCGGGAAGAAAATTCATAAGGTTTTTAAGTGCCAAGGCGGGTTTTATGGTTTATATGAAAAATAATATAATCGGGAGATTTAACACATAAAAAGCCAATCGCAATCGAAACTTTCAGTCAATGGCACAAGACTTGCGCACTTTGAAAATGTGCGATGTGATTAGCGCCGAAAGGCTTTGGCGTTTGGTTTTAACGCATGGGCATGTGGGGGGAAGTGGTTAGGACTTAGCCCAAGGGGCTTAAGTCTATAGAAAAACTTGTTTTTTCATGAATCCTTCATAGTTTTCAATGGAATTTGATGGGTTTGAAAATAGTTAAAAAAATGAGTTTTTAACATATGGAAGGGGGTTTTCATGAAAGGAAAACATGAAAACTAGAGGAAATTTATGGGGAAAAAAGGGAGAGCAAATGAAGGTTAGTTAAGAGTGAGAGAAGGGGAAAATGATGGTTTTTGGTAGCAGTTTTTCTCTTCGGTTTTTAGCATAATTCTCAGAGTATCAAATGGAAACAGCAAATGAAAAATTTGGACAGAGGCATGAGGCCTTTCAAGAGGCTTCAAGAGCCAACACTTTTTTGCAATAAAATATGTTCCTTGAAGGCTCCAAAATCATTTAGCCACCATTTGGTATGACATATTTTATAGGTGGCTAACAGTGGCTCCACTTGGGGATGGTGCCTTCTTGAAGGTATCAAGAACTTTCAGACTTGCATTTTCTGGGAGGCTGATCAGTTGCCTCATCCATTAGGTTGCCTTTCTTTTATTGAATGATCTTCTTTTGCTCTGGAAATGCTAACAGCCATGGAAAACAATGGATTTTTCATCAACAAGCTTTCTACCTACCCAATCCTACTGATCTAACATTTTTTCTTTCTATAGTGAATTTGGATTGGCAAACTCTCTTTCAACATTTTATTCTTTTTGAAAGCAAAAAATCTAATCTAGTTCTACTTCTTATTTCTCCATGGATTCAGATTAAACAGTTGAATCCATATAATTCTCTACCTAATCTACTATATGTTTGGGATTAAACTGTCCAATCAAATTCTATTCTCTAAATTCTACAACAAAAATTTAAAACATCCAAGTCAAGATTAAGTTGTTTGACTTGCTGTGATCTATGGCATAAGAACAAGCTACACATAGACATTATTTTGCATAAAATTAATTCAAAATGTAAGGCTTAAGATCTAGAAGTTTTACAACACTTCCTTCATCTTTTACAGCTCTGTTTGTACTACTGTGCGAGCTCTTTTCTTCATCATCTGGTTCAGATTTTGAGCTGATTAGAACTAGTTTTGCATCTGTTTTGACTCAAAAAATAAAACAGATTTGAGTCATCTCTCTTTTGGAAACTTAGGTTCAGATTTTGAACATGTTTGAACCTTTCATTTCTATCCTAATATATCTACTGATAAGCCAAGATTAAACAGTTTGGCAAATCAAACTCACTATCCTATCAGCAGAAAATTTAAAGGCTAATTAGTCAAGATTAGGCAGTTTGACTAACTAGAAGTATGTTTTTCAGTAGTGGCAATTAAGCTTGCACACTTTCAGAATTTGTTTCTCTTTTTTGGTATGGGGCTATACCTTTATTGTTTTTTACCATCTACCCTCTTTTCTTTCTTTCTTTGTTTTTGTATTTTTTATTTTTCTAACTTTGAATGCAATGGTTAGACTATGGCATTTACAAATGAAAAATGCTTTAAAACTTAAGATTCTTGGCAGAAGTAATGCTTGAGCATCCTGCCATTGACAGGACCTCCATACAGATCTTCTCCATTCAATTCTCTCAAGAAAAATGCATTGTGACCCCTCTCATCATGGATAATATATGGTCCTTTCCACAAGTTGTCAAACTTGCCATGTTTTCCCTTCTCTTCTCTTCTTGAATCCCATTTAAGAACAACATTTCCAATTTGGAAGTTGTTTGCCTTAGTCCTCTTATCAAATAGTTTCTTCATTTTTTCTTGGACTAACTGTGCTCTCTCATAAAATTCTTCTCTGGTCTGCTGTAAATGGATTGTTTGGTTAATCCTTCTATGCGTATCATTTTCTTCAATCTGCACTTCTTGAAGGAGTTTCATGATTTGAACTCCTAATGAGGTGGGAAAAACCGCATCCATGCCATAAACTAAATGATAGGGAGACATATTTATTGACTTCTTTGTAGTTAATCTATCAGCCCATAAGGCATGAACCAGCTTGTTGTGCCATGATTTCTGATTTTTCTCCAACAGTTTTTTTATTATATTGAGGAGACTCTTGTTGGAGGATTCAGCTAATCCATTTCCTTGGGGATAGTAAGCAGTGGAATGGCCCAGGGTTATGTGGTATTTTTGACAGAAATCAACCATTTTCTTAGATTTAAAAGAAGCACCATTGTCTGTTATGATTTTTCTGGGACAACCAAATCTAGATAGGATATTTGTTTCAAGGAACTTGATAATGACAGAGTCATTAGCATTTCTGGAGGGTATAGCTTCTATCCACTTGGTAAATAATTCGGTGGCGGTGAGGATCCACTTATGCTGAGCTGAGGAGGATGGATGAATTTCCCCAATGAATTCCAACCCCCATTGTTGAAAAGGTGCCTCAACTCTGATAGGATGTAAGGGTAAGGGAAGAAGTTTTCTTTTGCCATCAAAAATTTTACACTTATGGCAAGACATGACCACCTTTTGAGTGTCTGGGAAAAGGGTAGGCCAATAGTAACCAGATCTAAGAATTTTGTTGGCTGTGGCCTTCCAGTAGAGGTGACCTCTACATTCTCCATCATGTAATTCATGCATGATATTTCCTGCATCATCTTCAAGTAAACATTTAAGAAAAATTCCAACAGCATTTTTCCAATATAATACTCCATCTAAGATACAAAAACTCAAAGCCTTTTGTTTCAAGAATCTAGCTTTAGTTTTAGACAAAGAAGGAGGGGTATTTAAATATAAAAGCACATAAATAATGTCAGCATACCAAGGAGAATTTAGAAATGTTTCTTCAATAACAGGAGCATCAGATTCTTCTATTTCTTCTAACACATCTACCATATTCATGTCTAGTGCTTGGAAGTTAGACTCAGCCATAAGTTTTGCTAATCCTTGCCCTTTAACTAGTTTAGTGGGCCTAATTTCTAAGTCGTATTCAAGAATAGTTGCAATCCATTTCCCATTTTACCATCAGGGTCTTGACTTAGAATTTCCTTGACAACAGTATGTGGAACAAAAGCAATTATGTGAGAGTGTAAAATATAGACCCTGAAGTCTTTTAATGCTTTCACTAATGCTAAGGCTTGCTTCTCCATGATGTTATATTTGAGAGGAGCATCTCTTAAGGCCCTACTAAAGAAAGATATTGGTTGTTCTTGCCCCAAATCATTCTTTTGAAGTAAAACTGCAGCTATTTTATGTTCAAATGCAAAGGAAAAGATGTAAAAATCTTTGGTAAAATTTGGATTAATCAGGACCGGTGTTTGGGTGAGAGCTTGTTTGACCAGTTCGAATGATTGTTTAGCTGGTAAAGTCCATTTTACACCTACCTCTTTCTAAAGCATGTTTGTAATGTTTTATAATAGCTCAGCAAGGTTAGGGATAAACCTTCTCAAAAAATTAATCTTTCCGATGAAATATTGCAACACTTTAAGGCTTCTTGGATGTCTAATTTGCAATATGTCGTCTATCCTTGTAGGGTATATTTTGATTCCCTCTTCCGAAATTATATTTCCAAGAAGTTTACCTTTTTGGAGACCAAAGAGTGTCTTTTTTGGATTCAATGACAAGCCAAATTTCCTACATTTCTCAAAAACCTTTCTCAAGTGAGTAAAATGTTCTTCATCAGTTTTTGAGAAAACAATTATGTCATCAAGGTAAATGATTATGAAATAGCCAATGTCTTCAAAAAAGGCTATTTCCATGGCCCTTTGGAAGGTGGCCCCTGAATTCATTAATCCGAAAGGCATTTTGACATACATAAAGGTGCCCCAAGGTGTGGTAAAAGCAGTTTTGATTTGATCACTTGGGAGCACCAACACCTGATTGTAACCCGAGAACCCATCTAAGAGTGATATCCTTTTTGACCCAACTACCTTCTGAGGTATATGATCCATCTTGGGCAATGGGTAGTTTTCTTTTAGGGATGCTCTGTTTAAGTTTCTGAATTCGATACAGAGTCTGATTTCCCCTATTTTCTTTCTAACAGAAACTAAATTTGATACCCATTCTGAAAATCTAATGGGTACTATGATTCCAGCATCATGCATCTTTTCAATTTCGGCTCTAACTAAAGGTAATAAAAGTGGGTTTATTCTCCTTAGTTTTTGTTTAAAGGGATTTTGATTTTCCTTCAAGGAAATCTTGTGTTGAATGATGCTGGTATCATAAGACTCCAGATTTGTGTATGCCCAGGAAAAAACATCTTTAAACTCTTTAAACAGATCAATGTATCGATATTTAATGTGAGTTGGAAGAGTGCTGGACAATTTAATCATCTTGGATTCCGTTAGGGAGCCTATGTTGTGTTCTTCTACGTTTGTTTCTACAGGCTCCATTTTTGGTTCTTTGGCTACATCATTAAAGTCAAAAAGGTGTTCCAAAGGTGAGAGACCTCTTGGAATTGAACCATTCTTACATTCTAAAACTTCCAGGTCTCTTTGGTCAACGTTTTCAATTGACTCCGCTTCAAACGTATTCTCATAATGACTTATATCAGCAGAGTATGTTATTTCAGCTTCCGGGATTTCTTCAATATATGGACAGTTTTGATTATGGCACGATTCTTATGTGGGTATGGCGAAATCATTTTCTGACCTCAAGAAATCGTCTATGTGTTGTTCAAAATCAAAAACTTGCCAGTGATCTACGTTATCAGGCACTGCAGGCCTGTGTTTTACCTTCATGCTAAGTTGTTCATTTATCTTAGGTATTTGACAGTTACTGGCATTAAACGCAAGTTCATTTGCTAAATGATTCAATTCTCTTGGAATGAAAATAAGTTCATACTTCTCAAAGTTTTTTAATAGATCAAGGGCAGTGTTTCGATAATCCCTAAGTCTTGGATTTTTGGCTGAGTATTCTCCTTTCATTTGTTTTATGATAAGTTCAGAATCTCCTAAGATTGTTACCTTTTGGGCCTGTAATTGTTTGAGCAATTGTAAACCTAGGAGAAGTGCTTCATACTCAGCAATATTGTTAGTGCATGGGAAATCCAGTTTGTATGAGAAAATTTGATTCGTATTCTAGATCCACACGCCTGCACCTGCGCTTGCTTTAGTACAGGATCCATCAAAGTTGATTTTCCAAAGTCTTCCATCTTTATTTTCATTTTCTTGTTGTTGTTGATTGTCAATGTTTTGAATTTGATCGAAGGGAAGATTGGATTGTTGTGGTGAACTAATTGGGTCTATGTTTTCTTTATCTTATTGAGTAATGTCATCTTTGTTACATAAGATAAAGGAATCTAAACTTGATTGAGTAGAATAGATTGGAGTGTTGTTAGGTTTGTCTAGGTTGCTCACCATGTACTTCATGTGAGATTCCCTATATAGTCTTATGTTTTGGTTAAAAACAGGGATGGTGGCATAAGACATATCCATTTGAAGGCTTCCCTGAAGTTTGGCTCCCCAAGATCTTGATAAGAGCATGCCATACTTAGGGGGAATGTCAGCTACAACTATATCCATAACTAGACTCTTAGCAGGGATCTGAGCTAAAGTAACACATAAATCTTTGATTAAACCCAAACACTTGACTCTGCTTGAGTCAAAGGAATACAAGTATTTGTATGGTTTAGTAATTTCTAAGCCTAAGCTTTCCATTACTACCTTGGGCATTAGATTGTGTGAAGCTCCCGAATCTAACATGGCATTGTGTAAGATTTTCTCATGTATGTTCAAGCTAACATAGAAGGGAGGGACAACCCCTTCTTGGTATTTTCCTTCAACTTCTGGACCAAACAACAACTCAGGTTTATCATCTGTCAAGTTTAAGGTGTCAGTATCACTTCCTAAGTTCAAAGCTTTCAAAACTTGGTTTTTGTACACCTCTTGGGTTACTAGTTCAGCTAGGGGATGGTAATTTTTATCTTGGAAATCTCTCCCTCAAGGCTGAAAGGAATAATTGACTTGTTGATATTTACATCTGCTTTTTCAATTGAATTATTTTCAGAAACTTTGATTTGCTGAACCTTATTTGGACTGGTAATTGGGACAGTTTTGTTAGGACTACTAGCTGAAGTGCGGGTACTTTTTTCAACATTTGGCTGAATATTTTTGTCTTTGTTTAAGTCTAGTTTTTTGGCCAAAATGTTGGTTTTCTCCATTGTCTTTTTGGGCTGAGTTTCTGTGTTTTTCTTGACAGCGGTATTAGTGTTCTTGTCTTTTGAATTATCTATGTTTCCCTTGCTCCTAAGATCATACTGTTTGTGTATCTCCATGACTGCATTTTAAAAACCTAATCTATAGTCATCAGAATCTTCATAGGTGTTTGTATTTTGATCAGAAGAGAAAAAATCTTGTTCTTCCCCAGTGAGGAAAACATCATCCCCACTATCTGATCCAATCAATTTTACATGGGATTCTTCCAACCTTTCCAGCTCCCTATCTTCCTCATATTGATCTACATAATTTTGTTGGAAGGGATGTCTAACCTGTTGGTCATTTTCGTTCTGTTTGTCTTGATTGTTTTCTCTTCTATAATTCTGATTTCTATTTCGAGGAGCAGTTTGATTTTGATTTGCTTGTGCTTTCTTAATTATGCTCATCTCTTTCATCATTTCTTCCAACATCCTCTCCATTTTTGAGCTTGAAGTAGAAGGAGTGGACTCTTCTCTAAAAGACACTCTCTTCTCATTTTTCATTCTTGCTCTCTTCTCCATCAAGTTGACTTCCACAGAAAGGGCACCCTGTTTCATATCTTCCAGAGTTGCAAATTTTCTTTCTCTCAGCTGATAGGTCATGTCAGAGTCAAACCCTTCAGGAAATTTATTTAAAGCTGGCCCCTGTGGAGGTTTTAGTTCTAGGGAAAGTGCATTATACACACTATTGAACCTAGTGCAGTAAGCTTGAACACTTTCCCCAGTGTTTCTATGGAGGTTTTTGTAGTCAGAAAGGACTTGGAGGGGGTTTTTCTTTACTTCCCATTTGTTTAGGAACTTTTGATGGAAACCTTGGAGATTATTAATACTATGGGGGGCTAAAATTTTGAACCATTTTCTTACTTCTCCCCCTAGACTATGAGAAAATAACCTAAGCTTCACAGAATCATCATCAATTTCATTTATGTCAAAGTAGTCATTCATTTTATCTACATGTTGTGATGCAGTTGTAGCATTACTGGCATCATATAATGGAATTTTGGACTGATAGTCCTGTGGAAGATTAACTAATGGTACAGGAAGGACTAGGGGAGCATACCATGCTACCATGATAGGTGGTGGGGGTGGATTTACAAGGAGCGGATTTATAACAGGGACAGTGGGCTAAGGTGTAGTAGTTTGAACCGTGGATGAAGGGTGAGCAGAAGTGGATCGACCAGGAATAGACTGCTGAGTTGATCTTGGATGAGAGACACCTAAGTTGTGAAGAAAGTGTAAATCAGGAGGTGTTGTTTCTTTATTACCAGGATGCTCACTTGTTTCAGGGGATGAAAGTGAAAATTCAGAGTCTAGCTGAGTTATATCATCAAATGACCTAGTTCTAAATGGATTTAGTAAGTCAGGTTGTGATTGTTGTAGAGCTGTAAGATTTTTGGGAACTGAATTAGCTCTCAAGGGTGATCTGAAAACAATTGATAATTTAATCCTAGGAGACTTACAAAGGATGCTTTCTGGGTCATCAACTATCTCAGGCGGATCTGGGTCAGGATGGGCTCTAGTGTGGATATTTCTAGAAGCCACTATGCTATGTTTTCTAGACCTAGTTTAAAAGAAAATTTTAACCAAATATGACAATATTTAAGAGGCTAACTGATCTTTTTAGAAGAAGGAAACCTTAATATTAAAGTCTCCTAACCAAATTTTTATGATGTTTATAAAGACTTGGGATCTTCCCAGTGGATTCTTAAGGTCTATTTTTAGGATTGTGGAGTCGCCAGTGGAAATTTTTACCTCTTTTGGAGGTAAAAGGTTTTATGGTCCACCACTAGGTTTATTATGAAGCCAAACTGAAATTTTTTTTGGGTTTTTCTGATTTATTTTGGTCTTATAGGTTAAGAGAGTGTTCTAAGTCTGATTTCGCACTTAGCTAAGGTGTTCAAACAAACAGAGTTGCTCTTATGGCTTGGTAACTGGTTCCTTCAAGGTTTGATAAGGTTTAACGGGAATCCTAAGGGTTACTTAGTTTGTCACTGATTCAATTAAGTCTTATCATGATTACCATTTGTTAAGTAGTGCCTGAAGAAGGTTACTTATATTATACTGGGCCTAAAAAATTTGAAGTAGGTTTTTTAAACCACTATATTCTCAGTGTGTCCCACCATGATCGCCATTATGTTGGTGGCGATGAGGTGGCTGATAGTCACTGGATAGTCTTTGAAAATAAGGGATTTCTGGAGTCCTAAGGGGTACTTAGATTGTAACTAACTCAGAATGGTCCCACCATGATCGCCATTATGTTGGTGTGTCGTGTTTTTATAGTTTGGAAAATCAAAAGACAAGGCAACATCAGAACCAATATTCAGAGTTACAGGATCTAGTCCTCTTGTTCTCAGAGAGGGATCTCTCAAATGTTTGTTTGCAAAAATTTATCTTGTGTGCTTATAGTATTGTTTTTAGACTATTTATTAAGTGCAAGTGTTTGTTTGTTTGGTTGGATTGAATTGATACAGTAGAACATGAAAGGTCTAGGAAAGATACATAGAATGGAGAAACATCTGGTTCATTGGGAAATGGAGTCAAGAAAAGGTCACAACAAACTCATCGAAGGATATGGGATATCAGAGGGCAAATCTAACTTGGCCACAGGATCCTTTTGTTTTTGGAATGGGATGAACATTAATGATTTGGAAAGAGAAAATGAATTCTCAAAAAAGGGAACCTGAAAACATAATTTAAACAATAAAGAGATATTTGATAGACAGGGCTAACCATAAATTCTACAAACATTCTTTAAGCAAATAATGACTTCAAGACAACTTTCAAAATGAAATCTAAGATTCGGGGAACACCCTATTTTCTCAAAGATTTTATTCTAAAGGACTTAGAAAACATGAAAGATTTACTGACAATTACAGTCATAGAAGAGGGAACACCTAAAAACATCTATGATCATAATTATAACGACATTTAAGTCAACTGTTTAAGTGAGGACAAAGGGCAAGATCAAAACAGACCTCTTTGATTCACTATAAGCAAAGAACTTCAAAAGGGAGACTTCAATAACAGCTTTTAAGTGGCGGCAGACAAGCAGGGAAAACCATAATCATGTTGAAACCAACTGTTTAAACTATTAAGGAAATAAACAAGCATGAAGACTAAAGAGAAATATTAAAGCCTCTAAAATACTTCAGCAGCAGAAAACATTAAACAGTGAAGGGTGAACAAGTCTAAGGTGCTTCCAAGAGTCATTTCTTAGCCTAAAACTTTCAGCCTACTGTAGTAAGAAATTATGGAACATAATGAAAACAGGGGAAAAACATAAAACAATTCAGAATACTTCACCAACAGCCAAGCTCATGGATCCAATGATAGAGCCTTCTCAGGAACAAGCATGCAACAACATCATCAAGATCTCCAAGACTTCAATTTGTTCTTCAAATTCAACAGACTATGTATTTACTTCAAAGAGTTTCAGTATTACAGCTTGTAATCAAACAATAACCAACAATTTCTCATCTTCTACTGCAACATTTATAGAAGAATGAGGAGGTGAGACCTAACAAAATATCTCAAGGATAATTAATACAGACTTAAGATTTCTCGGCCTTTTGAGGGGCTCGATGGAGAAGTTTACAGGTGGATCGATGTATTAATGTTTTACAATTAATATCAAAGCTCGATGGGAGCTTTGTTGACTTTGAGGCTCTGCATAATGTGGAGTAACTCTGCAGATATTTGTTGCATTAGTTTTCCTGTGGTGGAATTAACGTCATGGAAACGCTGGAGGTAGATGTTTCTTTAAGCAATAACTTCGGCCTCTGTTTTGAATGGTTTGAGGCAGCAGGTGGCTCTTGTAGTAGCTGAGGAATCAATTCACCTCAGTTGAAGCGGTGGAAACCTTTCTGTCAGTGAAACATTTATGATTTTTCTGTTGATTGTATTCTAATTCAAGGAATTAAGCTTTTGATAATTATTTTTATCCGTAATTTCCCAGATCTGTCTTTAATCTTCTTCTTGCTGAACTCTGTTCTTCAAAACTTATACTCTTTTTAAAATCGCGTTGAAACGCAGTGTCTTGTCAATGTGCAGAGCCACGCAGGGCCTTTATGGTATCGGCACCCATGGAATGTTGATAAAACGTTTGAATGGATCCCTGCGAATGGTTCTCTTTATAGGCCTAAAGCACGGGAATCGTCATTCCCAACTCCTGGCCTTTCTTCAATATAACGACGGAGACCTTTTGAAACCTACATAAAACATAAAATTATAAAGAAATCTTGCATTTTTAGGTTTAAACTGCTTCAGATGGCAGGGAAAGGAGTGTAGCCATTGGATGAAAGCATCCAACGATGAAGATCTGCGCAAAAAGGCAAAAGGAGAGCGAGGAGAAGAAATAAGGCGGGGTGATTTTTGGACCATCCGATCTGGAAACATGGACGGTCCAGATTCAATCAGAAAATCGAAATCGGGGAATCACAATTGGGGGTGGCGTGCAAATGGGTCTGATCAAAACATGTGATGCGATGAAGTGGAGGTCGTCGATCTCCAGATTAGATCAACGGTGGAGGACAAATCGGGGGAGAGGCCAATCGGCGGAACAAAAAAGTGGATGCGATGGAAAAGTTGCGATGCGATTGCGCGATCGGGAGGGCAGAATCGATTAGGCGATGGCTGTTCAATCTAAGGATCATATCAACGGCGAGGATCAGATCGGAGGGAAGTCGTAATCGAAGGTCGAGAATAAGGTGATGCGATTGCGCAATCGGAGGAAGGGCCGATGCGATTGTGCAATCGTCCAATCGCAATCAGCGGTAGTAAGTACCAAAACCGCACCAAAGAAAATCTCAGATGCGATTAGGCGCCTGGTTATGGGGCTTTTTTTATATAAATCTCTGATAGGCCCGGGCTTATGTATATATGGGTTTATCGGAGTCGGGCCTTCGGACCTGGGGCTTTTCAATCAACCCATTAAACCTTTTTCCGACGCGATAAAATTTTTGGCCTTTGTGCTTGGTTTTACAAAGGAAACAAAAGACCGGGGGCTATAGATATAAGACCCAATCGCATTGGAACCTTTGATGCGGGTCTTCTTGATCAACCCATTTGAATTTTGCCGATGCGATTGCGCGTCGGTCTTTTGAATTAACCCATTTATATCAAAACACGTGACTCGGGTTTTTAACTTAAAACTTTGGAAAAGTGGGTTTTTCGACTTTACAAAGGAAAAGGGTGATCGGGAAGAAAATTCATAAGGTTTTTAAGTACCAAGGCGGGTTTTATGGTTTATATGAAAAATACTATAATTGGGAGCTTTAACACATAAAAAGCCAATCACAATCGGAACTTTTGGTCCACGGCACAAGACTTGTACACTTTGAAAATGTGCGATGTGATTACCGCCGAAAGGCTTTGGTGTTTGGTTTTAACGCATGGACATGTGGGGGGAAGTGGTTAGGACTTAGCCCAAGGGGCTTAAGTCTATAGAAAAACTTGTTTTTTCATGAATCCTTCATAGTTTTCAATGGAATTTGATGGGTTTGAAAATAGTTAAAAAATGAGTTTTTAACATATGGAAGGGGGTTTTCATGAAAGGAAAACATGAAAACTAGAGGAAATTTATGGGGAAAAAAGGGAGAGAAAATGAAGGTTAGTTAAGAGTGAGAGAAGGGGAAAATGATGGTTTTTGGTAGCAGTTTTTCTCTTCGGTTTTTAGCAGAATTCTCAGAGTATAAAATGGAAACAGCAAATGAAAAATTTGGACAGAGGCATGAGGCCTTTCAAGAGTCTTCAAGAGCCAACACTTTTTTGCAATAAAATCTGTTCCTTGAAGGCTCCAAAATCATTTAGCCACCATTTGGTATGACAAATTTTATAGGTGGCTAACACTTCCTAAGTTTTCCATTACTTTGGAAGGTAAAATTGTCTGTATTGATCTTATGGTAGTTTGAGGCCCCTTGGATTTCAATTTACTCCTTGGGAAAGACTATGTCTATGCAATTAAAGTTGTAGTATCGACACTCTTTCGCGTGATGTCTTTCCCTCACAATGGAAATATTGTGACTATAGACCGGCTTTTGTTCCCTAGTCTTGTTTCGACTACCAATAATATGAAACCCCTAAATGTTCCTAATTCTAAAGTGGTATCTACCCCGCCACAGGTTAATTATGTGGCAACTAGTCCCATGTTTTCAATCACCGAAGTAAGTGAGCCTCTCACTGTTTGCTCGTCTTCCTTTGACTTAGATCCGGGAATTGACATGGAAAACTCTATGAGATTATTTGAACGTGATGTTCTTATCCCTTTTGAGTCCCTTGACATGTGTTCCTTCCAGAGAACTATTCTTCCTTCTGATGAAGACCTCTTGGAAGCCATGATCAAGGTGTGTCCATTGACATGTGTTTCTTCCAGTTGGAAGCCATGATCATGTAGCGAGGATAGTTCCTTTTACTCTGTCAACCTCGTTAAAAAATGAATCAGTGAGTGTGAGGATAGTTCCTTTTACTGTGTCAACCTCGTTAAAAAATGAATCAGTTGGTCAGAGGATAGTTCCTGTTACTGAGTCAACCTCGTTAAAAAATGAATCAGGTATGAGGACAATTCTTTTCCTGTGTCAAACTCATTAAAAAATGAATCAGTAGGTAGATTGTAGAGAGTAGATTAATAGATTAGACATAAGTAGTTTCTGAGGATGGTTCCTGTTACTAAGTCAACCTCGTAAAAAAATGAATCATGTATGAGGAAAGTTCCTTTTACTGTGTCAACCTCGTTAAAAATGAATCAGTGTATCAAGAGGAAAGTTCCTTTTACTATGTCAACCTTGTTAAAAAATGAAGCACATTGCCATGAGCATAGTTCTTTTCCTGTGTCAAGCTCGTTAAAAAATGAAACAAATCCTCCCCTAATTGAGTCGAGTCTTTGACTAGTCTCGTAAATGTTAAGTCGTATATTTAGGTTAGTTATTTCAGTTTTTGCATAATTTTCTTAGAGTTTTAGGTCGGGTCTTTCATATGATCTCGTAAATGAACCTTCATTCCATCCAGCTATTAATTACCAGCAGTGTACTTATTTGAATGAAATGAATTTGGGGGGGCATAGACTCTAGAAGTTACACTTAGGGGGCATCAACCACATTTTTCTTTCTATTTCAAGCTTGTGTAAAAATGAAACCACTCTGAAGCATATTTTTTCTCTGTTTCAAGCTTTTGTAAAAATGAAACCTATCTTGAGTCAATTTTGGTTATTTTCAAGACTCGTTAAACTCATGAAAATCCCAAGATGATTTTGCTATCTTTCATTCTCGTAAAACACATGAAAATGCCGAGTTCTTTCTGTCTTTTCTTGCTCGTTAATTAAATTGAAAGTCAGCCACAAGAGCATAATTTTATCAATTTTTCGGACTCTTTCAAAAATTTATGAAAAAGCGAAAACTTGGAGTCCTCTTTTAAGCTCTTTTCAGACTCTCGAAAATTGAAAAGATTGTCAAGCACTTGATTATTCGAACTCATTAAAATAAATGAATGATCATCCTTTCAGTATAAGTTTACCCTTTTTACAGACTGAAATGGACTATTTACGAAAAAGGTACCCCCATGGAGTCTTCTTAAGTTTTTTTTTCTTTTGACTCCCTAAAATTGAAAAAACATTGAGTTTCTCCTATACTGGACTCGTTAAAATTTAACAGTAAAGGACCTGTTCAATTTCAAAGCAGGAACAAACCACTCCTTCTTAGGGTTCGAATCTTAAACTAAGTTGGACTCATTCGAAGGATAAGCTTATAAACAAGCAAATGTTATCCTCCTCAAGCTTGTCAAAAATAAAGAGGTACTTGCCAGAAATGGTGGGGTAAAAGAGAGAAAAATAAACCTGTTTGTTGTATTTTGATTATTCGAAAAACCGTTAACCACTCTTGAACATGACACTTTTGTTCACATGGGTTGGGAAAATCCTTTACCTAACAGTTAATCAAACCATATTGAAAGTCTTCAGCTGGTTTCTAGGTATTAGCTTTGGGTCAATTGTCACCAAACCATCTGTAGTGTCGTTATGTGTTCAAGAGGATAGTTCAAACAAACCATTCATTTGCGAAATATTTGTCTTCCATTTTGACCATCCCTGAGTCAGTCCTTGCCAATATATTTCTTCAAAACTCGATCTATGATTTCGTGTTGTGGGCTTGCCTACGACGGATCACTTTCTATCGACGACAACTTATTATCTAGGAAGTTGATCTAGAAATCGTCAGTACCTTGAAATCTGCATGCCTCAATGGCAGTTTTCTCGCCTTCGACGACATGTTGCATCATTGACCTTTGATCAAATGATTCCGTAACATGTTCAACTTCCGCTCATTCATTCACATTTCATGGATTGTACTGATTTCTTTGAGAGCCATTGAAATTACTGGTGGTTACTCTCACACTTGTTAACCGTTTACATTATTCACTGGTAATCAAGTGGTTTCTACCATGTTCGACTTCAACACATTTATTCACATGGATAAAATCGTACTGGTTCAAGAAACAGAAATCAAGACCCTGGATCTAGTTTCTACCATCCAGGCTACGAGGAATTTTTTTATTCATTTATACAGTGGACTATTCATAAACATATGGCTACATCCATACTGTGTCTACACATGTCTATAATTTTGATGTATTGAAAATCATTCCTGTATCAAAACAGTTTAAATCAGTTTTCTAGTTAGTTTTGATCTGAGTATGGGAATACCTACCTCAGCGATGATATGATTACATATATATATTTTGCATTGAATTTTTTTACAGGTTCTGACTGGGGTGTCCAGAGGATGATTCTTGAAATGATAAAGTACTTCACTCTTCATATATGACAGACTTCATCTTCATCTATTTCAGACTTCGCACTTTAGGGGGAAATCTGTTGCACTTAAAAACTGTCACCTTGACATTATACTGACTGTATGAGCTCATTAACACTCATATATACCTCCTCTACAAGTCTTACAACCTTTACTCCTCATGTCAAGCCCTGAAACAGGAGAAAAAACCCTAAAAACTCAAAAACCCTAGGGTATGCAGGTAACATGAAGCCTGTCTGCATTCCTAGCTTGGGTACGCATGTAATACACTGCTTACCTGTGTTCTAGAATGCATTTTTCCCTTGTAACTCCTCCGTACCCTTCTCAAAGTCAAAAAAGTGAGAAACAAAAGTTAAAAAGATGATTTGAGGTCAATTCTAGAAGCTTCTAGATGAGAATTTTTGGGGATGAGTACGCTTTAATAAGGTGCATGTATCCCACACCTTAAGGAACTAATCCCTTGATGTGAGGAGTCTATCCCTTTGAAGGAGGATTCTATACCTTCATAGGTGGAACCCTAACCTCCTCATATGCTCTATAAAAAGAGGCATTGGGTAGCCTCAAAGGGAGTTCAAGATTTAGTGTGTGATTGAGGTGAAGTGTTGTTGAGATTTAGACTTATTTATGCTGAGCTTTTGTGAGGAAAGATCACATACCTCTATGTGCTCCTGGAGGAAGAGTGCAAGACTTATCAAAGTAGAGGAGACTCCTGCCTCGGACCCCGAGAAGGCCTGTTCAACATCAAGGCTAAGGTTGTAAGGTTCTTCTGTTATTTTAAGATTAATACAATCAAGTTTTGTTTTTCTCAATAAATTGTTGTTCGATTGTTTATTTCAATAAGCTTTCATTTGATAATTTAATTCATAGATTCCTTGATCACTATGATAGGTATGTTTTATAATTATTTGTTATACAGGTGCTATTTAATATTTTCTTGTTTGTGATTGCAGGTAGACAAAAGACAACACTTTTTTGCGACAAAAGACAACACTTTGTTGCAACAAAAGATGACACTTTCTTGCGACGAAAGAACTCTTGTTGCGACGGAAGGATTATTGTTGCGAGGAAAGAACTCTTGTTACGAAGGAAGGATTATTGTTGCGACAGAAGAACTATGGTTACAAATAAGCATTTGGATCTAAGATAGGATTGACACCTTCATAGCATTTATTTGTAAAACGAATATATTTAGAGAAAGACAAACTTAGTTGTTCATTTGTTGCTAGATTGTCTTCTAACACTAGGGAGATCGATCTTGTCCACAAGATCAATTTATCCGGCCAACAGCAGGATTAACCCGAGACAACTACCTACAGTTGAAAAGGAAATAAAAAAGATGTACGAGGCAGGAATAATAGTGCCTGTGAGGTTCTCCGACTGGGTTTCCAACCTTGTAGCTGTGAGAAAGAAAACAGGTGAGATCAAACTGTGCATAGATTTCAGAAACCTTAACAGAGCTTCACTTAAAGACAACTACCCCTTACCAAAAATGGAACACACCCTATGAGGGTAGTAGGCTCAAAGAGGATCTCCGTGTTATATGGTTTTTCAGGCTATAACCAAGTTTTAGTACTCCCAGAATACCAACTCAAGACCACTTTTACCACTCCATGGGGCACTTTTATGTACGTAAAAATGCCTTTTGGACTTATGAACGCTGATGCGACCTTCCAACGAGTGATGGACATAGCCTTTTCAGAGGAGATAGGGCACTTCATTGTCATCTATCTGGATGACATAATAGTCTATTCCAAGACTGATGAGGAGCACCTAAAACATCTAAGAAGAGTCTTTGAAAAATGTAGAAGGTTTGATCTCTCGTTAAATCCCAAGAATACTATATTTAGGCTGCAAGAAGGTAAGCTTCTCGGCCATATTATATCATATAAGGGAATTAAGATAGACCCACAGAGAGTTGATGGAATACTTCAAATCACACACCCAAGAAACATTAAAGAGTTACAGTCCTTTATTTGGAAAATTAACTTCCTAAGGAGGTTTATTCTCAACTTAGCTAAACACCTCAGGAATATGACGAACATGCTGAAAAAAGGTGTAGGGGTTAAGTGGACTGTAGAGGCTAAACAATATTTTGAGTTAGTTAAACTTGCACTCACCTGGGCTCTTGTCCTAATTAGCCCAGATTTCTCAAAAGATTTCCTGATATTTTCATTTGCCTCCGAGCATACAGTGGCTGCAGTTCTACTGCAGAAAAATCCAGGGGGAATGGAACAGCCTATTTCTTTCTTCAGCAAAGCTCTGAGGGATGCACCCTTGAAATATAACATAATGGAAAAACAGGCCTATGCCTTGGTAAAGGCCTTGAAATACTTTAGGGTGTATATACTGCATTCTCACGTCATAGCCTATGTGCCAAACATAGTGGTTAAAGACATCTTGTCCCAAGATCCGGATGGAAAGAGGGGAAAATGGATCGCTGTGATTTTAGAATATGACCTGGAAATAAAACCCACAAAACTGATCAAAGGTCAGGGCTTAGCCCAACTAATGGCTGAATCAAACTTGCAGGCCCTAGACATTAACATGGTAGATGCCTTGGATGAACATGAGGGATTTCCTGATTCGACTGTTGAGGAAAAACTTCAAAACTCTCCATGGTATTTTAATATCCTATATGTGCTCACAAACCTAAATGCCCCTCCTGATCTATCAAATATTAAGGCCAGATTCCTGAAGCTAAAAGCTAGGAACTATTGCATATTGAATGAATGTTTATACTGGAAAAATGCAAATGGTCTATTTCTTAAATGTTTGCCTGAAACTGAAGCAGAGAGGATTAAACAAGAGTTCCATGCAGGAGAGTGTGGAGGTCACTTAAGCTGGAAAGCCACTGCTAACAAAATACTCAGAGTTGACTATTATTGGCCTACACTTTTCAATGACGTACACAAAATGATAATTTCCTGCCATAAATGCCATATTTTCGAAGGCAAGAGAAATTTCCTCCCTTTACCCTTAAAACCCATTACTGTTGAGGGTCCCTTTTTGCAATGGGGCCTAGATTTCATAGGGGAAATACACCCTACTTCTTCTGCACAACACAAGTGGATCCTTACAGCCACAGACTACTTCACGAAGTGGATAGAGGCCACACCCTCCAGGAATGCCACATATTATGTCATCATTAAGTTCCTAGAATACCACATCCTCTCTAGATTTGGTGGCCCAAGAAAAATAATCACTGATAATGCTACTACTTTTGGATCCAAGAAAATGATTGATTTTTGTCACAGGTATCAAATAGCACTCGGTCATTCAACTGTTTATTACCGACCAAGTAATGGGTTAGCTGAATCATCAAATAAGAGCTTGGTGACCATTATCCAAAAGTTGCTTGAAGAGAACAAAAATTCATGGCATAACAAGTTAGTGCATGCTTTGTGGGCTGACATGCTAATAGCAAAGAAATCCATTGGCATGTCACCATATCAACTTGTTTATGGAATAGAGGCAGTGTTTCCTACTAGCCTTGGAGTACCAGTGATTAAACTAGTCCAAGAGATTCATAAAGAAGAAGACAGTATGGTAAGGAGGATAAATCAAACAATTCATCTCCAGCAAACAAGAGAAGAGGTCTATAAAAAAGCTCTGAAAGTGCAGGAAAACATAAAGAAGTTATTTGATAAAAGAACAAAATCTTGTGATTTCAAGATCGAAGATAAAGTTTTAAAGTGGGACTCTAGGAGAGAAGACAAAGGAAAGCATGGCAAATTTGACTGTTTGTGGCAGGGCCCTTACATCATCCAGGCCACTGTGGGTCCAAATGTTTTTTTTCTACAAGAGCTAGATGGTACAGAGCTGTTTGGGGGTCCTGTCAATGGCAGGATGCTCAAGCACTACTACTTCTGATTTCTGATTTCCAGTTTCATTTCCATTGTAAATACCATTGTTGTGTTTTATTTTCAAATAAAAAGAGAAAATGTTTCAAAAAACAGGGAGAAAGAGAGGTTCAAACATGCTCAAAACTTGGACCTCTGAAGTGAAAAATATTGGCTCTAACATGATCAAAACCTAAGCCAAAGGAAGTAAAGAAGTTGGTTCTAACACGCTCAAAATCTGAGCCAGCAAAGAAGAAAAGAAAAGATCAGCTCTAACAAGCCCAAAACTAGAGCTGAAGTGAAGAAGAAAGTGACTCTTATAAGCTCAAAACTTGAGTCACAAAGGAAAGAAGGACACTTCAAAGGTTTCAAGCTTTCAAGCCTTTGAAATTTTGTTTCCATTTTTCTGCAATTTCAGTCCATGTGAAACTGTATTTATGCCTTGGACTCATAGCAAACTAGACTGTCTAATCCTAGTTTGACTGTTTTTTTTAATTCCTATTGTAGAACGTAGAGAAGAAATCTGTTGGACAGTTTAATCCCAGAAGATATTAGATTAGGTAGAGAAACATATGAGGCCAACAGTTCAATCTGGTCTCATGGAGTGATAAGGGTAGAATTAGATTAGTGTTTTCTCTATTTATTTATTTTTTTTTAAATGATGATGAAAAAGGTCTGCAAATTCAAGTGCACCTTGAAGAAAAAATGTTAGGATTGTAGGATGGGTAGGTAGATTGTTTGAGGGGTGTTTTCTGTTGATTAATTCCATCATTATGTAACAGTTGAATCAGAGAAAGAAATATGGTTCAAGGATCAGGCATCTGGCCTACTCCAAAGATTTATTTTTTGAATTCCTGACTCCTTAAAAAAGAAGCCATCCCCATGTGGAGCCATTGTTAGCCACCTATGAATTTTTTGGCAAGCAAACAGGTGGCTAAGTATTTTTATGAGCCTTCAAGAGATACATTTCCTATGAAAATATCTCATCCTTGAAGCCTCTGTGTGTCCATTTCCTATTGAAAAATCTTCACTGTTGTTTCCATCAAAAAACCTCACTGCCTGTGAAAAATTAATGCTCAGAAAAGGCCTCCAACTACCCCTTGTATCTCTGCAAAATCCCCATTTTAACCCTTTTTTCCCCTTTGCAAAGTTTCCCCTTTTAACTCCAAAATCCCTCCTAATTCCTCTAAACCATCCATTTCATCCTTTAAAACCAAGTGAAATCCCTTCATCTGGCTTTAAAACCCCCTTATTCCCCTACCGAAACCTCTGTTCAGCCCTGAAAACTCTATTTTTTGGCTAAAAAAACCCATATTTTAACATATTATAGGCTTAGCCCCTTTCAGCCAGCCCCTAACCATTTCCCCTCCATAATCCCGAGCGCTAAGACCAAGCACTAAGTCGAAGAGCGCTAATCGCATCGGAGGATTGGTTGGAGCGCTTATTCTCTTTGCAAAACAAAATATCCGATGCGATAGTGTAGTTGTTCGGTCTTGGGAGTGATCTCTGCCATTGATATTAATAGATCTAACAGCCTGTGCCCATTCCATCGTGCCTTATAACACCCCTATGTTACCTTCCGATGAAGATCTCCACCGTTGATCTTAAAGCAATCCGACGGTCAGCGCATCGTCGGAGCTTTTTATCGCGCCAATCGCAAACCCTTCTCATCCCCGATTGCGATCTCTCGATGCAATCCTGGCCGTTGAATCCACAAGAACCAATGGCTAGGATTCACTCTCACCTCCACCCCGTGTCCCCCGATTGGGCTCCTCTGATCCAATCACAGCCGTCGATCCCCCGCAGATCCGACGGTCTAGACATAATCGCTTCATCACCCATCGAAGTTTTTGCCCTTCCATCGTTCCCCTCCGATTAGATCACATCCATCCATCTCTTATGATATAATGGCTCAGATTTCTCCCGCCCACTAACCAAAATCCTCCTCTTATGTTTCTCTCTCCAAATCTTGACCGTCCATCGAATAGATCGGACGGTCCACAGCTAAACCACCTTCCTCCTGACCCCACTTTACTGATTGTGCATGTTCCCGTATCGCGCTCCATCTCCCGCCGTCGGATCTCATGGGTCCAGATCCAACGGTCCATAGCAATATCACACAGATTTCACATCCAGTGTTTAATGTCTAAAATATACGTGATATGGGTGGTTTTCCAGAGCCACGTGTCAGTTGGAGACCCATATCGCGTTCAAAAGGCAAAAACCGCCTTACCCGCTTTTGGTCGCACGAAACCAGCAATTTTGTTTCCCAAAACCACTTCCCTTTTCATTGCCCAAAACCCCATGTGTAGATCTCGACCGTTGATCTGTCTCGATCAATGGCCCTCACCTCATCTCGCGTTCCCTTCATATTTTCCATCGCGCGACCTTGGCATATCATCGGACCATCACAGTCGTCGATCTCCTCCTGAGATTCGACAGTCCTAATCAAATCACCCTCCGCCCATTGACCAGGTCCCACCATTTCAGTCCATTTCATATGATTTTGTTTCATTTTCATTTCATTCCCCATGTATTACATTCCAAAGTCCAAACCTTTTATTTTGCATTAAACTTCATGTTCCTCCGCCCGCATCAAATTTTTTAATGTTCTATATTGGAAAGTTGTATCATTCTGCCCAAACATTAAAACTTTAATGTTTTATATTAAATTTTTTCCATTTCACCCAACTTTCGTAAGCCATCCCGTTATTTAATCTCCACCGTCGATCATCGCCACTAGACCTAATCGAACGGCCCACGTTCATTGTTTCACCAAACCCCCATCAACTGCATTTTTCTCCATTATCCTGCATTTTTCCACCGTTTACCTTGCATCCACCATCACCACCATGTCGCGCTGCCATCATCACAGCATTCCACTACATCCATTCCCCATGCACGGATTTCTTAACATATTTATGTGTGTTTTGCAGGGTACAGGTGGTGTAAACCGCCATCGTTCACAGTCACTGTTTCAGTGACACAGAGCGCAAAGGGGCCATTTTCAGAGCCTAATGATAATAGAAAAGAGCCTGGGAAAGTGTTAGAGCATAATATTTCATAAAATTATAGAGTTTAACTCTGTAAAACTTCTCCAGCACCATCAACGCTCAAATTTCATAGACAAAGACAATAATGAAGCGGCAAAGAGTATCAGTGGATAATCAGAGAGTTTAATGCCTGTAATTGAAGATTTCAAGATTTGATTCAATGTTTAAAGGGAAAAATGTACCAAATTGAAGACCTCATGATTATCACAGAGGGCCTAATGAGGCCTAACACATAGAAAACAATAACATCAGTGTTTCACATCAGCAGAATTTGCCTCCCGAGAAAGGACATAGTACCCATACTCTTTTTATTCTGCATTGTGTCCCTGAGAAGATTTCCACCCTGACAGTAGTCCTAATGCTACCAGAGCATTTGTTACACAATATAGAAGACCCTGAAGTCATTTATCTACCTTTTTTTATTCACCAGAGTACTACAAGTACTGCAGCGAAAGTACATCAAGATCATACCTGGAGTAAATTTCAGCCTGTCGAAGACCACTCTTGCATCCAAAGAGTACTGAAGATTAATGCTCAGATATTAAAAAATAATGGGTTTCAGCCCTCTTCTACTGCCTTTGTTTTAATGTTTCATTTAGTGTTTCATCTACCCCCTCTGCCTCTCTTTCAGCTATAAAACTCATGAAGAAACTCATTGTAAGGGTTGTTGATCGGATAGTTGTGAATTGTGAGTTGTTTCTCTTGAGATTTAGTTCTCTGTGTAAAGTTGTAAGATAGGATAGGAAGATGTATTCAGACTGAATATCAAGATGTTGGACAATGTTGTACAATACTGGTGTTTCTCTTTAATATGACAAGCACATTTCTTTGGATCCTGATTTAAAGCAGCGGTGATGTCTTTCTATCTCTATCTTTGTTTTCCTCTGTAATTCATCACATTTCATTTCTTTTGGTATGCATCAGAAATCTGGCATAGGATTTACCCTTGCATGGTACCCTATGTTTCTACTCTCCCTACCTTTGATGTTTTCTGCTATATGTGTTATCTGAGCACTGATTCAAGCTAATTTAACCAGTGTAGTGGCTAATATTTACTTGCTAGTTGATGTATGAATTAATGAATCTATCCTCAGATGTTCTTGTTGGGTTTTAATTGAAAGAATTGGGATACTAGGGGTTTAGAATGCTGATTCTATCTCACTAGGGTCCTTTTCGATTAATTTAACCTTTCCAAGTTCCCTTAAGTTGGATGTCGAAGCATTGAGAGTTCAAAGTCTCTCTCTGATCTCAGGCCTTCACCTTTGTGTTTAAATCTTTAACGTTCCTTCGTCTGAAGAGTTAATCTTTTAGGGGGTGGATCATAGGTGTCTAATGGCATGCCCTGTCCCTGGATATGTCTTCTAAGCAGTCACCTTGGAGGTTTCCTTGTCATTCACCTTCTTTCTAATCATTTCATACCACACTATCATCTTTAAGATCCAATGCTTTAGATGACTAGCCCAATTGAAAGCCTCGAATACTGAATAGAAATTAAACCCTTTCCTGACTCCATTTCCCAATGTTCATGAGTGTTCTCTGAATTATCTCTCCTTTTCCTAAAATCCTCTTTGCTCATCCTTGTCTTATAATGAACCATTCTTTCCTGATTCCCAACAACCAAAAAAAACAAAACTCGCACTTTATAACTAGCCTAATACCTCTAAATCAAGGTTCAAAGACATATACATTTGCCTATATAGATAGATCCCTCTCTGGACCCAGGAGGGCTAGATCCTGAGGTCTAAAAGTGGTTCTGATGTTGTCTCATCTTTTGGTATTGCCAAACTTGCCAAAACATGGGAGCTCCAATACCTCTGAAGCTTTTTGGGCTGTAGAAGTCCTCAAACAGTTCTAAAACCTCTTCCATTAGGTTTAGAAGGTCGAAAATAGCTGAAAATGGTTTTTGGTTCACCTCAAACAGTGAGGTACAACTCCAGATAACTCCATTTCCTCAATGGCCTTGGTGGCTCTCCAACCTTCCATGAAGCTAAAATGGCTATATAATACCTCTACTACCTTTGGAACCTATCCCAATGGCTCTGTAATATTGAAAATAGTCAAAATTGGTTTTTGTTTCACCTCAAATGGTTAAGCATAGCCCAAAATAGCTCCAACTCCCTCTTGGCCCTGATGGCTCTCCAAGCTTCCCTGAAGAAAAAGTGGCTGAAGATCAACTCTAATGGCTCTGAAACCTATCTCAATGGCTCCATAATTCTTAATATAGCGAAAATTGACCAAAATTTCGTCCAATTTGGTCCAATATTGGAGAAGTTATGACAAAAACAACATTCTGCCCAATCTGCCCTAAACAAGCTCCACCAAATGTGGAGAAACTGCAGATAGCCCGACTAATTTGGAAACTCCACCTGATTTGGTGGGCGCACTCCAGAAATGGAGGACCCTATAACAGTTACATTAAAATTTAGGTGGGCGATCACATTTTTACCGCCGAGAAAACCGCATGCTAAACGGTTTTAAAAACGTGGCATTTAAAACTTGAATAACGTGGCCACATGCCACGGTTTTCTAACTGTTTACCACCGCAACCATAACATAAATACAAATAGTTAATAGTTTGTTTAATCGTGGTCACATTTACTTGTAACATGGTTTGACTAATCGTGTTCTCCACCGGTTGTAAGCCCTCAGGCCTTGGTTCTCGGCCCTGTGGTCATGTGGTATGGGGGCTGGCCCCCTTTTGCCGCCAACCAAAATGAATTCAAACCATAAATATATGTGGTGATCCATAGATGTCAAGAAGTACATGGATGGCACAATGGTAAGTCGTGCGTTTTGCAGAGATGAGGTCTCGTGTTCAAATCCTGCCGAGACACAAAAAATTTGAACCTCCAAAATTTCTACCAACCAGGGGGCCACGTGGCAGCCTCCGGGCCTGCCACGTGGCAGCCCATGATTGGCCCAAAAGTCCAAAGTCAAACCAACACCCAATACATGAATTCCACTTGTCTTAAAATGATTGGCCTAGGTGGAATATTCCAAAGAATATTTTGAGGAATATTCCATGGAATATTCCTTTTTTAATTTTTCAAAATTTGAAAGTCAAACCTGGTCGACTCAGTTTTTTGCAGTTTACTGAAAACTTCAAACTTGAATAACTTTCACATACGATGTCAGATTTGAGTGTTGTTCATGGCGCCAAGATCGTATTGACGAGGCCTATCCGGTTGTTCAGGTTTCAAGTGATTTTGAACATTTTCAATTTTGAGCTTTTTCCATAGCTCGAACTTGAGCTCCTGATCACTTACTTAGTCTTAGACTCAAACTATCTATCTATTTATATCATCATAGCATGCGTTATCCCATGGTCTGCAAACCATGTTTTGTGGACTCTAGGTCTACCCTTTGACCCGTTACAATACATTGGGGGATTTGACCCGCCCCAAAGTCCCTGCGCTAGACTAATTACTACAAAATATATATCAAAAACGCAGTTAGGGGACCACATTTCAACAGAGCCCCTTCCAAAAATGGTCAAGGGGCCAACCAGGCGTGTAGGACACCACTCAAAAGTTGTCCATAACTACAACATACTGGGTGATTTAGCACAATCACCCACTGCAATGTCAGCCTTAGAAGTCCTACAATCATGCCCAAAACAACGGAAATCCCTGCTTTCCACATTAGGCGCAATTGACCCTTTTGATTCACGCCAAATGGATTTTGACCTAGACAAAGCAAGCCCCATTCTTCCTTCTCTGGTCACCTTCCAAATACCAATGTCAGTCCAAAATATCACCATACACTGATGCATTATTGATGAAGGAGAATCTACATGCATCATGTCTAAATCCATTTGGCAGAAGTTGGGATCACCTGAACTGAAACCATCTGAAATCATGCTTAGAGCATATGATGGTCGACCTTCAGCTCCCACCGGTCTATATCAAAATGTCCCTATAAAGTTTCCCAGAAATATAGTACTTATAGACTATTAGCACTTAAAATGTTAATGGTGTAATCACCATTGTGTCACTGTTCTCAAATTTTATCGTGTCTTAGTCCATGTCCAATGTTTGAGTCATTTCCAATAAAAGTTAAAAAAGAGTCCCAACATCATGTTATTTTTAAGTGAATAGGTGTCATAGTGTTCTACAGTCCTAAAATAAGTTAAAATCTATGTTTTGGCTTACTTTTATTGTTGAAATTTAGATGTTTGGGTAATAAAATTGTAGTCATCTGGTCTGGAATTATACCTACCTTTCTTGAAAATTCATTGTCAAAATATTCAAAATAGTAAAGGGAAACTATTTCTTAGAAATATAAGTCATATATTCTAGACAGTGAAAAGCGCAGCTATTTCACTGAGATTTTGGTTATCTCATAAAATAGGCTACGGGTAAACAGGTAATCAGTTTTCGAAGTAGGAAAATTAAGGCTTCGTGGCAACTAGAATTATTTAAAATAAAAGCGTAGCCAGAACAAAACAGCTTAACCAGCAAAGTGGGAAACCCTAACTATTAAGAGCATCAAATGAATCTATCTTCTTTTTAATTCAGTTTAAATAAAAGAGTGTTGCTGATTAAGTGTGATGGTGAGCGAAATCCATACTACCCTCATTCATTCCATCTACCCTCTTCTTACCTTTCATTTTCCCAAATTCTGACACTCCCATGCTGTGAATCCCATTCAAATCCCCAAAACCCGAACATCCGTGTGATATAAACCATAAAACTTACCATTATATATATTACATATCATATATATTAAAAAAAGCCGCTAAAACCTTTGGCAGGACCCCGTACCTTCATCGCATATTAGCCATCGCAAATCATAACAATTAACTACTATATTCTTAATACTAAACTTATAAATCGCCAATATGATATGAAGTGGGACCCATTCCCCATCACGCTTCCCTTGCATATGATTTTCCTTTCAAAAAACATTAAACTTACCCTCTCTTTTTCATCTTTCCGCTTTACCCTTCCACCTTTACCGTTTCATCGCTTTTCATTCCCCGATCGCGATCAAAGTGGGGCTGTCATCACATTTCGCAGATTATATGTGTTTCATATTAGAACTAAACTTTAAAAAATGCAATTACCGATTTGTGATTGCGAATACATCGCATTGCATTTGTTTTACTTTTGTGAGCTCCCGCAACATATTTATTTTAATTTTGATGCAGTAGGTCAGCCCCGCCTCAGCAGCTCCGCCCCCATTGCACAGTCATTGCAATACATACATATATCATATAAAATTCATAACACTTACCACTTAAAACCTTTCACCGATTCATAACACTTCGTTGATTGCCAGTGGGTCCCTCTTCCCTGCACTTCAAAAAGTTTAGTTGCTGACCCGCAACTTATAACTAAAAGCTAAAGGTTGCGATGTGCACCTGCGATCCGGTCCCATTTCTTCCCTACCACGTCATTTCACCTCCTCCCCCGTGCATCGCACTTCACAGTTTTTAAAGTTTACAACCTCCACGCTTATAAAAAAAACTTTAAGGTTGCGATTTGTGATATGGTTGGTCCCACCTATGTGTCACATCATCCTGCCTCTTATTACCTCCCTCTCTTACCATTCATTTTGCTCCATGTCTCCCCTATCAATTAAAAAAATTTCAAAGGGTTTCTTTATAATTTCTCATAAAATGAACCTCCTCCATTATATCCAAAAGTTTCGGGTTTTCCGCCATTATAAAGGGTTTTCAACCAAAAAAGGGAAAGGAATAGCAGAATAGTGGCAGATTGTCTCTCAAAAAAATTTCTACCACTACTCTTAGTATCAGCGTATTTTTCACCAAGCACCGGGCAGCAATCAAGGAACATCTACACACCATTTTTAATACTATTTTTCACATATTAATAGGAGACAGCCACATGTCATTCCCACTGTTTTTACGCTTTTTGCTGAATATTGGTTGCACTAAAACAGAAGAGTGTTCTTTGAATAGACTGCCACCTTACACAAACATTTTGAACTGACGGACTTCATGATGCCTTTGTGATGTTTATCTTGTTTTTTATATAGCACTTTGTAACTAAGACTAAGGGATAAGACTCACCTCTTGCACGAGGTTGTAATGACTTTTGAAATAGATTTACCTTTTTCTGTGGAAGATGACAGTATCATATTTGGTATATATGTGCCAAAATGATATGAAGTCAGGGTTGGTTGGTGGTTATTGAATTCTGCCTTATATGAACTATAATATTTTTGTGAATGAAATGGGATAATACTATTGAGGACGTATTACCAATTTTTTGTGTGTATTGTCTACTTTACTTGTGTTTCCATATCTCCTTTCTTCCAGTTCCAATTTGAAATTCATCATATTGCTATGTGTTTTTATTAGTCTCTTAAGCATGTTATGTGTTTTATAAGTTTTTTTTAGTCTCACAGAGTGAGCATTCCTGATAAGATATATGTTATAACGGTGAAAGAACATCACTCGTGATAGTTATTCTTCATGATATTTCAGTGAGAATATTCTCGGACTAAAAACAGAATTCTCTCAATGGAATATTGTCAAACTGCTACTTTTGTCAATTTCTACTAAATCAGTAGACTTTTGTTTCACAGACCTATTGATTCTCCTATTATCTTTTAATTTCCTCTCATCATTGACTACAAACTTTCACCTTGCTACCACATCAAGTTACAATACCCTCTTTAGTAGAATTGTGGATTTGACTGAAATCTCTTTTCAGTGAATCAGAGTTTATACCATCTTCCAATCTCATAAAACAAAACATTAAAATTTATTTAGAGCTTAAGATGTGTCTAGTTAGGCGCTTGTTGCGGTCCAAGTTTTGATTCCAACGCCAACATCTTTTGGTGCATCAGTCGGGAGGCGAAGGCCTTGTAATGAAGTATTCTCCCGAGTCTATTGTTATGAATTGCTGATAATAAGTTCTTGATGATGAAGAATAATTAGTGACTTGAAGAAGACTGCAAATTTGTTCACCTGGCGACTCCACGAAGAGGAAGAAGGGTTTCAAGACCTCCTTCTACAACAAGGAATCAGAGATCTCCAACTGTTACTCCAGTTTTTGACCCAGAGAAAATCATCAAAGATGTTAAAGGAAAACAGAGATCAGTTGAAGCCATATCTCAGTCAGTGAAGAAGGTACACAAAAAGTACGTTCCAAAGAAAAAGGTACCTCTATCTACTTTAGAATCTAAAGAGGTTTTAGTTTCAAAAAATTCTGCTGAAAAATCTCAAGTTAAAGCTACTCCTCTAGAAAATAAAGTGGATATTGTTAACCTAGGCTCAGATGAAGGTTTTTCTTACTCATCACCTAGAAAATCTGAAATAAGTATTGTTCTATTCAAAGAAGGAGAAACTGAATTTCTAAGTGTTGATAAGAAATCAGAAGAGTTTGTGCTAACTGAAGGGGAAATAGAACAAGTATTGGCTATTGCACCTTTTCTTGATAGGAATATTTTGACTGAAGAAGACTTCAAGAATATTTTAAATTTCCTTCAGACACATCCTGAATACCTGTCTCTTGTCACCCCTCAGCAAGAATATTTTCCTTTCTCTCCAAATCCAATTGTTGGGTCATCTTCCTCTCATCCACTTGATCAGCTCAAGACCCCCAATTTTCTGCTATCCTAAATCAGAATAAGAATTCACGAATTTTAATTCCTATTTCTCAAACATCTACACCAATTGTACATCAACAAGATATGGCTCAGTCTGCCCTTACAAGGATGCATCAGATAGTGGCTGCGAGATATGCGCCACTTGTTCTCCATCAACACATGCATGCACTTCCCCAAGGATATTACATGAAATATCTTCCAAAATACAAAGGGGAGGGAGAAGGAGTTTCTGTTGAAGAAAATTTAGTGGCTTTCTATTGTTATGCTGATAATCATAATATTGAACATGAAGATTTCTGTTAAGACTCTTTGTTCAGAGCTTGGATGGTGAAGCTTGAAAATGGTTTAGAAGTTTGGCTCCAAATTCAATTACAGGAATTGATGAATTAGAAGATATATTTGTGAAGCATTGGGGTGATAGGAAACATTATGTTTATTATCTTACAGAATTTGGAACTTTGAAGAAAAAGGAAGATGATTCTTTAGTTGATTTTACTAAGAGGTTTAATAAGATTTATCATAAAATTGTTGAAGAGATTAAACCCACTGAAACCACAGTTATGATAAATTTTGCAAATTCTTTAGATTTTGAGTTTGCCTAATGGTTGAGAGCTGAAAAATCACAAACACTGACAACTATGCAAGAGGCTGAAATTGGAGTGTAGTCTAATCTCATGGCTTCTAATAAATTAAAAATGGAGGAAGAAAAAGCACCAAAAGACAAAAAGAAGAGGAAAGAAGAAAATCCTTCTTCTTCTAAATCTCTTTCAACGGAATAAAAGATCGATCAAATGTCCAATTTATTCAAGGAACTTGCCTCTAATATGTCAAAATTAGAGGTAGAAAATAAACCAGCTACTAGAGCCAATCAAAACAAAGTTAGTAGAAATCAGGCTTCCTTCAGGAGGCCTTTTCAACCTCAACAAATATTACAGTCCCCAAGGAGGAATTTTGATGATCAAAATGTTCAGCCTCCTTTGAATAATTTTGTTGAAGAAGAATAGCAAGGAAATGAGGAAGAAAATGAAGAAATAAACCATGTGGGAGAAACTTCACACTCAACATGTTTGACATTGTAGGAATATGAAGATATATCAAGAATTTGTTTGTTTTTTGACAACATGAATGCTCAAATTTATGCACAGAATGATAAAAAAACAGCAAGAAGTTCAAAATCGAAATTACCCTTTGAGGTCAAAAGGTCATGTTCAGCAACCTCAACAAAAATCAGATTCAGATAAACAAGCTGCTAAATAGAAGGCCAAGGTAAATGAGGTTCCTCCACCTCAAAATCCTGCCCCAATTTCTAAAATTACTATAGAAAATAAGGAATTAGTTCCAATTTATTTTAGTTTCAAATCTAAATTGAATAAAATCAAAATTCCAGTTCCACTCCTGGAATTATTGAAAAATCCAGCATATAAAGAGTCTGTTGCAGCCTCCTCCTACCCCTGATTAAGTCAACCTTGAGTATGAGCATCCCACCATTTATCTAGGTTTGTCATGTCCAGGACAAAAATGATGATAACTCACCTCCTTTCTACCTGTCACTCAATATACATGACAAATTGCTACATAATTGTCTATTAGATTCTGGAGCTTCTCACAATCTCATGCCAAAGAAAGTAATGGATGAATTGGGATTAGATATCACCAAGCAATACCATGACCTTTACACCTTTGACTCCAAAAAATTCAAGTGTCTAGGAGTGGTTAAGGATTTGGTTGTTTCCCTTACCCAACTGGCTATGAAGAGCTTAGTAATGGACATTGTGGTTGCTAACATTCCTTCTAGATTTGGGATGTTACTTTCTAGATCTTGGTCTAAAAAATTGGGAGGCACCCTTCAGATGGACATGTCATATGCTAACATCCCAGTATTTGGAGGGTAATTTAGAAGGTTGTATAGGAAAACTCAAATGACCTACATCATTAGTGATCAGCACAATCCATCAAACCATCCCATATATGCTAAGGAAAAAGAATTGGGGTCATCAATTTTGCACCTTGCTGCTAATGATAATGATTTCCAGCCTGAAATAAGTGAAAAAAAACACTCTCAAGGTGCAAATGCACATCATTCTGAAGGAGGATATATCTGGAAATTATACTTTGACATAGCTTCTTCAAGAGAAGGATCAGGAGCCGGTGTATTCCTCATTTCTCCTACTCAGCAGAAGGTGACCATATCATACAAACTACAATTTTCTACCAGTAACAACACTACTGAGTATGAAGCACTTGTGCTGGGTATGAAGGCAGCGAAATATTTGGGAGTAGAATAGCTAATTGCCTTTGGTGATTCAGAGTTGGTGATTAAGCAGGTGAGAAATAATTACCAAGTTAAAAATTCCAAATTGAATAATTATAGGAATAAAGTCTGGGATTTGATTGAAAATTACTTTTCAGCATTTAATATCATTTTTTTCACTAGAGAAGAAAATCAAATTTATGATTCACTAGCTATTGCTGCTAGTAATTTCAAAGTTAATCTAGATGTCAATGCAGTCTATGATGTTCAAATAAAAAACAAACCTTCAATTCTTGATAACATCAAGTACTGGCAAGTATTTGAAGATGACAGGGAGATTCAGAAATTTTTGGAGTATGTAGAAGAGTTTGCAGAGATAAAAATTGATGATGAGCAACAAATTGTTGAAAACCAAAATAGCAGCCCTTTTAAGAAAACTATGGTTGGGAAAAACATTATAGATCTGAAAACTAACTTTATTCCGAAGGGCTTAGCTCCTTTAGAAAGACTGTTTGATAATAATGATGTTTTTCTCAAGCCTGAAAGCAAGGTTGATGGAGAGAGTACAATAGAATGTAATATTGGTACATAAGATCAGCTAATATTAGTCAAAGTGTCCAAATTCCTTCCTCTGGAAACCAGAACAAAATATATCAAACTGCTGAAGGAATTTTCTGATATTTTTACATGGTCTTATAGTGAGTTAAAAACTTATGATAAGAGCATAATGGAGCACAAGATCCCTTTGAAAATAATGCAAAGCCTGTAGCACAAAAAATCAGACACATCGATCCCATGTTGCTTCCAATCATTGAGAAAGAAATAAAAAAATTATGGGAAGAAAAGATTATTCTGCCTTTGATATTTTCTAACTAGGTAGCTAATATAGTCCCAGTCTAGAAAAAGAATGGAGAAATAAGGATTTGTGTTGATTTTCGATACCTGAAACGGTGCTCCTTGAAAGATAACTATCCACTGCCCAATATGGATTATATCTTACAGAGGGTTGTAGGATCCAAAAGACTATTAATGATTGATGGCTTTTTAGGCTATAATCATATTTCAGTTGACGGGCAAGACAGAGAAAAGACAACATTTACCACACCCTGGGGCACATTCATGTACAACAAAATTCCATTTGGTTTGATGAACGTGCAACCTTTCAAAGGGCAATGGATATCGCCTTTGGAGGAGAAAAGGACAGATTTTTGGTTATCTATTTGGATGACATCATAGTATATTAAAAACCTAATGAAGACCACTTGAAACATCTGAAGAAATTTTTTGACAAATGCAAAAAGTTTGGTTTGTCCTTAAACCCCAAAAAGTCGTCTTTTGTTGTCTAAGAAGGTAAGTTATTGGGACATATTGTAACAAAAATTGGCATTTGTATTGATCTGGGAAGAGTAGAAGCTATTCAGAAGATTGGTTTACCATGAAATAAGAAGGAATTGCAGCCATTTTTAGGTAAAGTCAATTTTCTGAGGCGTTTCATTCTTAACTTTGCAGAGCTGATCAAACATATAAATGTTTTGCTGAAAAAAGATGCAGAATTTAAGTGGCGAGATGAAGCTAAAGATTCTTTTTTCAGTAATTAAGTTTTCTTTGACTGAAGCACCAATTTTGATTAGTCCTAACTTTGATAAGGATTTAATAATTTTTTCATATGCTTCAGAAGAAACAATTGTAGCTATCTTACTATAGAAGAACAAGGAGGGTTTGGAGCAGCTAATTTCATTTTTTCAGTCGTGCTTTAAGGGATGCTAGGAGAGAAGACCATGGAAAGCATGGTAATTTTGACAATCTATGGTTTGGGCCATTTAAAATTGTTGAAGTTTTGGAGAATAATACTTTTCTGCTCAAACATCTGGATGATGATCAACTGATTGGAGGCCTAGTCAATGGTCATTTTCTTAAAAGGTTCTTTATTTAGTAAAGTCATTTGAGTCACTCCATTGTAAATATCTGGTGTGATGCGTCAATAAAATCCATGCCCAATGGTGCTTATGTCTATATATATGGCCAATATTGAGTTCAGTATGTCAATGATCAATCCTAGTCTCTATTTTTAAGAAGTATTCTAATTTTCGAGAGTTTTTTAGGCATTGAGTCTACAATCCTTGAAGCCTCACAGGGAGGACTTCATCCCCAATAGGAGCCATTTTTAGCACTAAAAACGTTAATGGTGTAATCACCATTGTGTCACTGTTCTCAAATTTTATCATGTCTTATTCCATGTCCAAAGTTTGAGTCATTTCCAATAAAAGTTAAAAAAGAGTCCCAACATCAAGGTATTTTTAAGTGAATAGGTGTCATAGTGTTCTACAGTCCTAAAATAAGTTAAAACCTCTGATTTGGCTTATTTTTAGCGTTGAAAGTTAGCCGATGTTTGGGTAATAAAATTGCAGTTATCTGGTTTGGAATAATAGCTACCTTTCTTGAAAATTCATTGGCAAAACAGTCAAAACAGTAAAGGGGAGCTATTTCTCAAAAATGGAAGTCATATATTCCAGAGAGTGAAAAGCGCAGCTATTTCACTGAGATTTTGGTTATCTCAGAAAATAGGCTACGCGTAAACAGGAAATTAGTTTTCGAAGCAGGAAAATTAAAGCTTCGTGGAAATCAGAGTTCTTTAAAATCAAAGTGCGAACGGAAGAAAATAGCTTAACCAGCAAAGTGGTAGAGCCTTATTATCAAGAGCATCAAATGAATCTATATGCCTTTTAATTCAGTTGAAAGAGAAGAGTGTTGTTGATTAAGTGCAATGGTGAGAAAAATCCATACTGCCCTCATTCATTCCATCTACCGTCTTCTTACCTTTCATTTTCCCAAATTCTGACACTCCCATGCTCTGAATCCCATTCAAACCCCCAAAACCCGAATAGCCATGTGATATAAACCATAAACCTTACCGTTATATATATTACATATCATATATATAACAAAAAGTCGCTAAAACCTTTGGTAGGACCCTGTACCTTCATCGCATAAAAATTAATTTCTATATTCTTACTACTAAACTTATAAATCGCCAATGCGATATGAAGTGGGGCTCATTCCCCGCCACGCTTCCCTTCCATTTTATTTTCCTTTGAAAAAACATTAAACTTGCCATTTTTTTCATCTTTCCTCTTTACCCTTCCACCTTTACCATTTCATCGCTTTTCATTCCCTGATCGCGATCAAAGTGGGGCCCTCATCGCATTTCACATATTATATGTGTTTCGCATTGGAACTAAACTTTAAAAAACGTGATTTTTGATTTGTGATTGCGAATACATCGCATCGCATTTTTTTTACCTTTGTGAGAACCCACAACATATTTATTTTAATTGCAATGCGGTAGGTCGGCCCCACCTTAGCAGCTTTGGCCCCATTGCATAGTCGTTGCAATACATACATATATCATATAAACTTCATAATACTTACCACTTAAAACCTTTCGCCGATTCATAACACTTCTTCGGTTGCCAGTGGGTCCCTCTTCCCCGCACTTCGCAAATTTTAGGTGTTAACCTCGCAGCTTATAACTAAAAGCTAAAGGTTTCAATGTGTGTCTACGATCTGGTCCCACTTCTTCCCTGCCACGTCATTTCACATCCTCCCCCATGCATCGCACTTCGCATTTTTTAAATTTTACAACCTCCACGCTTATACCAAAACTTTAAGGTTTTGATTTGCGAAATGGTTGGTCCCACCTATGTGTCACGTCATCCCACCTTTAATCACCTCCCTCGCTTACCATTCATTCTGCTCCATGTCTCCCCTATCAATTAAACCTTTTTCAAAGGGTTTCTTTGTAATTTCTCATAAAATTAACCTCCTTCATTATATCCAAAAATTTTGGGTTTTCTGCCTTTATAAAGGGTTTTCAACCAAAAAAAGGAAAGGAACAGCGAAATAGTGGTAGAGTTTCTCTCAAACATTTTTCTACCACTACTCTCAATATCAGCACGTTTTTCACCAGGCACCCGGTAGCATTCAAGGAACAGCTACACACCATTTTCAATATTTTTTTGCACATATTAATAGAATACAACCACATTTCATTCCCATTTTTTTTACACTTTTTGCTAAAGATTGTGTTGGGTTCCTGTTTTTTGATAGATTGGCTAACCAAAATACAAGGCAAAATCAGAACCAATATTTAGAGTTCCGGGATCTAGTCCTCCTGTTCTCAGAGAGGGATCTCTCAAATTGTTTGCAAAGTTTTATCTTGTTTGCTTTAAAGTATTGATTTTAGACTAGTTATTAAGTGCAGGTGTTTGTTTGGTTTGTTTGTTTGGTTGAATTGGCACAGTAGAACATGAAATGTCTAGGAAAGATAGATAGAAAGAAGAAGTGTCTGGTTCATTGGGAAATGGAGTCAAGAAGAGGTTTATGACTAACTCATCAATGGATATGGGATATCAAAGGGAAAATCTAACTTGGCCATAGGATCCTTTAGTTTTTGAATGAGATGGACATTAATGATTTGGAAAGAGATTGAATTCTCAACAAAGGGAACTTAAAAAACATAACTTGAACAATAAAGAGGTATTTTATAGACAGGGCTAACCATGAATTCTACAAACCACACTTTAAGCAAATAATGATTTCAAGACAACTTTCAAAATGAAATCTAAGATTCGGGAGCACATCCTATTTCCTCAAAGATTTTATTTCAAAGCACTTAGAAAACATAAAATATTCACTGATAATTGTAGTCATAGAAGAGGGAACACCTAACACATCTATGATCACAACTATAAATACCTTTAAAACAATTTTTCAAGCAGGGACAAAGGGTATGATCGAAACATACCTCCTTGGATAACTGTAAACAATGGTACTTCAAAGGGAGACTTCAAAAACAGTTTTCAAGTGGCAGCAGACAAGAAGGGAAAACCATAAATCATGTTGGAACCAACTATTTGAACTATTAGAGAAATAAACAAGCATGAGGACTAAAGAGAAATATTAAAGACTCTAAAATACCTCAGAAGAAGAAAACATAAAACAGTGAAGGACAAACAGGTCTAAGGTGCTTCCAGGAGTCATTTCTTAGCCTAAACTTTTCATCCTAATGTAGTAAGAATTTATGAAACATAGTGAAAACAGGAAAAACATCAGACAGTTCAGAATACATCACCAATAGCCGAGCTCAGAGATCCAATGATAGAGCCTTCTCAAGAACAAGCATGTCACAACATCATCAAGCTTCCAAGACTTCAATTTCTTCTTCAACTTCAAACAAATTATGTATTATTTCAGAGAGTTTCAGTATTACAACTAGTAAACAACCAACCAACAAATTCTCATCTTCTTCAGAAGTATTTATAGAAGAAATGAGGAGGTGGAAGAGTTTTTAGGATTGAAGTGTAATTAATTCTACACTAAATGCAACTCCTAGCCTTAAAAACCATGCAAGGAATAAGGCAGGAAAGCATTGAACTAGAACCCTGTTTCATTTATTCCATTGCTAATTTTTAGGCTTAGTGGATGAAAAATTTGACTTTAAGGCTCTTTTAATCCTTTGAAATAACTTCACTGACAGTTTAAATTTTTTTCTTTTTTTGGTAATAATTGTTTGGATGTCTTTAGGCAAATATCTTCGGACTGGGCAATAACTATGCCTTCATTCGATTTATTGAGGTTGCAGGTGGCACTTTGGTAGCTGGGGGATTCAATTAGCACCTTTGATGTAGCTCTGAGGTGTCCTTTGACTGATATTTCTCTATTTTATAAACACAGTGATTTATCTTTGGATCTGTGTTTAGGCTTGATTAAACCATAATCTTCATCTTTGAGACTAATACTCTTTTATTAATTCACTCCAACTGTGTTTGTTGTTGCAGGAGCACAGAGGGTTTTTTTGGAGTCTTTGTTCAGAAAAATGATGATCATGATTTATTGATTCCCTAAAAACGTTTAATTATCCCTTTGAAACCCTTTAATATGTATCAAAGGCTGTAGGGATCGTCATCTTTGGCCAACAACAGTGTAATCATCTACGGGGAAGATTTAACTTTAGCTTCATTCAAACCTGCATAAAAAACAAACAAACGTTATTTAAATCCTGCGAAATTGGTTTAGAATACTTTGGAAGGTTTGTGGAAGTGTTTCAGATTAGTGAGGAGGTGGTGATTGCAGCAGAAATTAGGAAAAAACCTTGGCAGAGTAGCTAACCAGGTCTATGGAGATTTAGGTGCGAGGATGAACGTGGACCGTTAGATCAAAATGATCTATGGTGGAGATTGCTTGGTGGACTTGCTTGGGGAGTAAGTTGGGTGGAAAATGAAATGGGGGTGAGATTAAAATAGGACCGTCCAATCTCAGAGATTGACATTTAATATTAAAATATGGAGAGCAATGTTAGTGAATGGCAGTGGTATAGCGGAAAACCGGCAGCGGTTTTCGCATTGCGTTTGGGTGGTTTATGATTTTGGTCGAAAAAACGTGATATAGGTTAGCGTTCGACACGTGTCCCTCATAATACTGCCCATTTCACGTAATTTTTTGGCGTTAACGTTTAGGCACAAAAATTGTGTGAAATGCAACGTCCACCGTTGGATCATAGGCTCCAGATCCAATGGTGCGGGTTGAGCGCAATGGGTGAAGAGCTGTGGGGTAAAGTGTATGCGAGGTCCATGGTGACATAAGAAAAATTGGCATGCAGTGGATGGGTGCTTGGTTAAATGATGAAATTTGTAGGTTTATAGTGTTAAAGGGCCATAATCCATGCGGGGGCAATCATACAAAGAAAGAGAGGCGGAAATGGGAGGGAGCGTTGATCGCCGTTGGATCTACTTTAATCAACGGTGGAGATTGATTCAGAGGGGGGAAGTAATGGCGGGGTAGAAACACGAGAGAAAAGAGGGACCACATTTTTATAAAGGGTGGAAGGGTTTTTACTTAGGAAAAACGTTTTTATGAGAGCGGTAGGAAGGATCAATAGGAGCCGTCGGATTTGAGAAAATCGACGGTGGAGAACAAATATGGTGGATGAATGAGAAGGGAGAGGTTTAAAAGGCAAAAGCAATATGGGCCGTTGGTTTTAAGAAGATCAACGGTGGATATTTCATCACATCGGAGAAAAGGAAAGAGGCCAAAACACCGAAGTTTTTTATTTTGGAATGCGCGATTAAGCGCTGACCGTTGGATCGGGATGAGATATCAACGGTGGAGATTTAATCGGCGAAAGGCATTAGCGAAAGGAAAAGGGAGGAGCGTGATTAAATCTGGGCCATTGGTTCTTTTGGATTCAACGACTGAGATATCATCGGAGCATCGCATCGGCGGAGGTCAAAGGGTAAGGGACTTAAGCCTCTGCGATATGCGATTATGTGAGGGCCGTCCGATCTGAAGGATGATCGACGGTCAGGATTTAATCAGCGAGCATGATGTCGAAGGCTATGGGCGGAGCGTGATTGAATCTGGGTCATTGGTTCTTTTGGATTCAACGGCTGAGATTGAATCGGAGGATTGGCATCGGAAGATAGAAAGGAAAGTGCAAAGGGGAAAAATGCGATTACCGATTTTTCGATGAAGCAAGAGCCATTGATCTGAAAACTAGATCGACGGGGGAGATTTAACTATGAAGAAAAAAGGATAAATGGTGGGTTTGGAACGGGAAGCGATATGGGCCGTTAGATCTGGGCAGAGTAGATCATATCAATAGCAGAGAATTGATCGTGGGATCGCATCGGCAGAAGGAAAATAACCATAAAAGGGTAAAATGAATATTTGCAATGCGATTAATACTTGCGACACAATGAACATTTGTGATACGATAAGCATTGCACGCTCGGTCACAGCGTAGGTTATATGCAGAAAGGGGCTAGGGCTAAGGCCGAAAGGGGCTTAAGGCCTTAAAGAAAAATGAAGGTTTTTTAGGATTTTTGAAGGGTTTTGAGGGTTCCGATAAGGGAGAAAAAGGGCTTTTAAACCAAATGAAGGGATTTCACAAGGCTTTGAAGGGGAAATCGAGGAAATGAGAGGTAAATGAAAGGGTTTATGGATGAAAAAGGAGAAGGAAAATGGAGAAGTGTAACAAGTAAAAATGGAGTTTTTAAGCAGTCTTTCTCTTAGTAAACAGCAGGTTCTTGAGAGCTTTAGAGTGAAACAGTAGTGAAGATTAACATCAAGGGTAAAGGTCATCATAAGACTTCAAGAACTCATAATTTGGAAATGAATTGTTTCTTGAAGGCTAAAAAAGATTTAGCCACCATTTGGGATGACAAATTTTTATATGTGGCTAACAGTGGCTCCATATGGGGATGGCATCTTCTTGAAGGTGTCAATAATTTTAGATAATTTATCTCTGGATGCTGATTAGTGCCCTGCACTTGATAATATTTTTCTTGTAATCAGATGCTAACAAAGATGGTTAAAACTTGACATATCAATAGAAAATATTTCCCAAACATCTACCTACACAACCTACTTCCTAACATTTTTTTCTTCAAAAGGTGCACTTGGGCTTGCAAACCTTTTCATCAATCGTTTTATTCTTTTATTGATAACATAAAACTAGTCTAATTCTACCCTTATTTCTCCATGACTTCAGATTAAGCAGTTGAACTCAGAAGTTTCTCTACCTAACTACTATCTGTTAGGATTAGACTGTCTAACAAATTTTTATTCTCTACATTTCTAGAATAGAAATTTAAAAACAGCCAAGCCAAGATTAAGCAGTCTGACTTGAAGTGGTCTATGGCATAAAAACAAGCTGCACATAGACTAAAATTTGCAGAAAATTAAAAAAAAATTGTGAAGGCTTAAGATCTGAAAATCAAAAACATCCTTCATTATTCTTCAGCTCTGGTTTTGATTTTGTTTGAGTTGTCTTCTTTTACCTTTCACTGATTCAAGTTCTGAGCTTTTTAGAACCAGTTCTTCATCAATTTCATAAGTTCCGGATTTGAGCTTGTTTGAACCTTTGTTTTTCTAGCCTAATCTACCCTACTGATAAGCCAAGATTGTGTTGTTTGGCTGATCTAATTCACTAACCTATCAGTAGTAAATTGAAAAGCTAATTAGTCATGATTAGGCTGTATGACTAACTAGGAGTGTGGTTTTAGGAGTGGCATTTGAGCTTGCACACTTTCAGATTTTTTCTCTCTTTTTTGGTATGGGGTTGTACCTTTCTTGTTTTAATCTGCCCTTTTTTCTTTTCTATTGTTTTGTATTTTTATTTTTCTAACTTTGAATGCAATGTTCAAACAATGATTATTTACAATGAAAAGCAAAAAAGCTTTGAAACTCATGACTCTTGACAGAAATAATGCTTGAGGATCCTGCCATTAACAGGACCTCCATGTAAGTCTTCTCTATTCAATTCCTTTAGGAAAAATGCATTGTGAACCCTCTCAGCATGAATAATATAAGGTCATTTCCATAGGTTCTCAAACTTGCCATGTTTTCCCTTCTCTTCCCTTCTTGAATCCCATTTAAGAACCACATTTCCAACTTGGAAATTATTTTTCTTAGTCCTTTTATCAAAAAAAAAATTGATATTTTCTTGGACTAGTTGTGTTATTTCATAGACTTCTTCTCTGGACTGTTGTAAATGAATGGTTTGATTGATTCTTCTTTGCATATCATTTTCATCAGTTTTCATTTCTTGAAGGAGTTTCATGACTGGAACTCCCAATGAGGTTGGGAAGACTGCATCCATGCCATAGACCCGCTGATAGGGGGACATATTTATTTACTTCTTTGAAGTTAATCTATCATCCCATAAGGCATGAACCAGCTTACTGTGCCATGATTTCCAATTCTGCTCCAACAGTTTTTTGATGATATTGATGAGGCTTTTGTTGTAGGATTCAGCTAATCCATTTCCTTGGGGATAGTAGGCAGTAGAGTGGCCCAAGGAGATGTGGTATTTGTAACAAAAATCAACCATTCTTTTAGACTTGAAGGCAACAGCATTATATGTGATGATTTTTCTAGGACAGCCAAATCTGGATAGGATGTTTGTTTCAAGGAACTTGATAATGACAGAGTCAGTAGAATTCCTAGATGGTATGTCTTATATCCACTTGGTAAAATAGTCAGTGGCAGTGAGGATCCACTTATGTTGGACTGATGAAGATGGGTGAATTTCCTCAATGAAGTGCAAGCCCCATTGTTGGAAGGGTGCCTCAACACTGATAGGATGTAAAGGTAAGGGAAGGAGTTTTCTTTTGCCATCAGAAATTTGACACTTATGGCAAGACATGACTAAATTCTGAGTATCTGGGAAAATGGTGGGCCAATAGTGACCAGATCTGAGGATTTTGTTTGATGTGGTCTTCCAGTAGAGGTGTCCTCCACATTCTCCTTCATGCAGCTCATGCATGATATTTCCTACATCATCCTCAAGTAAACATTTAAGAAAAATTCCAACAGCATTTTTCCAATATAATACCCCATCTAATATGCAATAACTTAAAGCCCTTTGTTTCAAAAATCTAGCTTTGGTTTTAGACAAAGAAGGAGGGGCATTCAAATATAAAAGCACATAAATGATGTCATCATACCAAGGAGAATTCAAAAATGTTTCTTCAATGAAAGGGGTAGTGAATTCTTCTATTTCTTCCAACACATCTACCATATTCATATCTAGTGCTTGGAAGTTCGACTCAGCCATGAGTTTTGCTAATCCCTACCCTTTAATCAGTTTGGTGGGCCTGATTTCTAAGTCATATTCAAGAATAGTAGCAATCCATTTTCCCCTTTTACCATCAGGGTCTTGACTTAGAATATCCTTGACAACAGTATGTGGAACAAAAGAAATTATGTGAGAGTGTAAAATGTAGACTCTAAGTCTTTTAATGCTTTCGCTAATGCTAAGGCTTGCTTCTCCATGATGTTATATTTAAGAGGAGCATCTCTTAAGGCCCTACTAAAAAAGGATATTGGTTTTTCTTGCCCCAAGTCATTCTTTTGAAGTAATACTGCAGCTATTGTATGTTCAGATGCAAAAGAAAAGATATAAAAATCTTTGGTGAAATCTGGACTAATCAAGACTGGTGTTTGAGCGAGAGCTTATTTAACCAGTTCAAATGATTGTTTAGCTTGTGTTGTCCATTTAACACCTACCTCTTTCTTAAGCATGTTTGTAATGTTTTTTAATAGCTCAGCTAGGTTGGGGATAAATCTCCTTAAAAAATTAATCTTCCCAATGAAAGATCGTAATTCTTTGAGGCTCCTAGGATGACTGATTTTCAATATTCCATCAATCCTTTTAGGGTCTACTTTGATTCCCTCTTCTGAAATAATGTGGTCAAGAAGTTTACCTTCTTGGAGACCAAAGAGTGTCTTCTTAGGGTTCAAAGATAATCCAAATTTCCTACATTTCTCAAAAACTTTTCTTAAATGAATCAAGTGTTCTTCATCAGTCTTTGAGAAAACAGTTATGTCATCAAGGTAAATGATTATAAAATAGCCAATATCTTCTGAGAAGGCTATGTCCATGGCCCTTTGGAAGGTGGCCCCTGCATTCATCAAACCAAATGGAATTTTGACATACATAAAGGTGCCCCAAGGTGTAGTAAAAGCAGTTTTGGGTTGATCACTTGGGAGCACTAACACCTAATTGTAACCTGAGAACCCATCCAACAATGATATTCTCTTTGACCCAACTACCCTCTGAAGTATATGTTCCATCTTGGGTAAGGGGTAGTTATCTTTCAGGGACGCTCTATTTAGATTTCTAAAGTCAATGCAGAGCCTGATTTCCCCTGTTTTCTTCCTAACAGAAACTAAGTTTGACACCCACTCTGAATATCTAATGGGTACTATAATCCCAGCATCATACATCTTTTCAATTTCTTTATTGACTAAAGGTAATAAAACAGGATTTATCCTTCTTAGTTTTTGTTTGAAAGGTTTCTGATTTTCCTTAAGAGGAATTTTGTGCTGAATGATGCTAGTGTCATAAGATTTTAGATCTTTGTATTCCCAAGCAAACACACCTTTATATTCTTTGAACAGCTCTATGTATTGAAATTTTATATGAGCTGGGAGAGTGCTACATAGTTTGATCATCTTGGGTTCTGCTAGGCTGCCTATGTTATGTTCTTCTACATCTGTTTCCACAGGCTCCATTCTTGGTTCTTTGGCTACATCATTAAAGTCAAAAAGGTGTTCTAAAGGTGTAAGACCTTTTGGAATCGTATCATTCTTGCATTGTAAAACTTCCAAGTCTTTCTGGTCTGCGTGGTCAATTAATTCTGCTTCAAAAAAATTCTCACAGTGATTTATATCAGCAGAGTATGTCATTTCTGTTTCTGGGATTTGTTCATTATCTAAAACAGTTTTCTTCATGGCTGGTTTCTAATGTTGGTATAGCAAAATCGTTTTCTGATTTTAGGATATCATCTAGGTGTTTTTCAGTGTCAAACACTTGCCAATGGTCCTCATTGTCAGGCACTACAAGCCTATTCTTTACCTTTATGTTCAGATGTTCATTTATATGAGGTACTTGGCAATTGCTGGCAGTGAAGGCAAGTTCATTTGCTAAATGATTTTGTGCTCTTGGAATGAAAATGAGTTCATATTTTTCAAAGGTCTTTAATAAATCAAGGGCAGCATTTTGATATTCTCTAAGTCTTGGGTTTTTAGCTGAATATTCTCCTTTGATTTGTCTTATGATAAGTTCAGAATCTCCTAGGATTGATATTTTTTGGGCTTCTAATTTTTTAAGCAACTCTAAGCCAAGGAGAAGTGCTTCATATTCAACGATGTTATTTGTGCATGGAAAATCTAGTTTATATGAATAACTCTGATTTATATTTTGAATCCATACAACTACCCCTGCACTTGTTTTATTACAAGATCCATCAAATTTTATTGTCCAAAGTATATCTGCCTCATTTTCATTTTCTTGTTGCTGTTGATTGCTAATGCTTTGTATTTGATTTGAGGGAATTTTTTATTGTTCTGGTAAACTGATTTCCTTTTTTTTCCTTTTCCTGTTGGGTGATTTCATCTTCATTGTATAAGATAAAGGAATATCAGCTTGATTGAATGGAATAGATTGGAGATTTTTTTGGTTTATATATGTTGCTCACCATGTATTTCATGTGGTATTCCCTATATAATCTTCTGTTTTGGTTAAAAACTGGGATGGTGACATAATACATGTCCATTTGAAGGCTCCCCTGAAGTTTGGCTCCCCGTGATCTTGATAAAAGCATGCCATACTTTGGGGGAATGTCAGCTACTACTATGTCCATAACTAGACTCTTGGCAGGGATCTGGGATAAGTTTACACATAAATATTTGATTAAAACCAAACAGTTGACTCTTCTTGAATCAAAGGAATACAGATCCTTGTATGGGTTAGTAATTTCTAAGCCTAAGCTTTCCATTACTACTTTGGGAATAAGATTATGTGAAGCTCCAGAGTCTAAAATGGCATTGTGTAATATCCTATCATGTATATTCAAACTGACATAGAAGGGAAGGACAAACCCTTCTTGGTATTTTCCTTCAACTTCTAGACCAAACAACAATTCAGGTTTTTCATCTGTCAAGTTTAAAGTATCAGTGTCACTTCCTAAGATCAAGGCTTTCAAAACTTGGTTTTTGTACACTTCTTAGGTTACTAGTTCAGCTAGGGGAATGGTGCTCTTTATCTTGGAAATCTCTCCCTCAAGGCTGAAAGGAACTATTGATTTTGTCATATTTACATCTGTTTTCTCAATTGAATTCCTTTCATCAATTTTGATTTGCTGAACTTTGTTCGAACTTCCATTTGGGAAAATTTTGTTAGGGCCACTAGCTGAAGTGCTAGGGCTGCTTTGTTCAACTTTTGGCTGGCTACTCTTTTCAACCTTTGGCTGGCTGATATTCTCTTTTTTTAAATATGGTTTCTTAGCCAAAATGTTGGTTTTCTCTATTGTTTTCTTAGGCTGATTTTCTGTATTTTTCCTAACAGCAGTGCTAGTGTTTTTATTTTTTGAGTTGTCTATGTTCCTTTTGCTTCTAAGATCATATTGTTTGTGCACCTCCATGATTGCATTTTCAAACCCCATTCTATAATCATCAGAATCCTCATATGTATCTTGATTTTGTTCTGAGGAGAAGAAACCTTGTTCTTCTTCAGTGAGGTAAACATCATCCCCACTATCTGATCCAATCAAGTTTACATGATTTTCTCCCAACCCTTCAATCTCCCTTTCTTCCTCTTGATCTACATAGTTTTGTTGGAAGTGAGGTCTAATTTGTTGGTCATTGTCTCTTTGTCTATCTTGATTGTTTTCTCTTCTAAGATTCTGATTTCTATTTCTGTTTTGGGGGTTGTTTTTATTTTCTCTTGGTGGAACTCTATCATTCAAGTTTATCTTTTCAAGCATTCTCTCCATTACCTTCACTAGGTTGTCAATTTTGGTATCTGAGGATGAGGTTGAGGGTACAGTATCATCTTTATAAGTTACCCTCTTCTCCGATCTTAACCTAGTTCTTTTCTCAATTAAGTTTGCTTCTACACTCACAGCTCCCTTCTGCATGTCTTCTAGAGTTAAATAATCTCTCTCTCTTAGGTTATAGGCCATATCAGCATCGAAACCCTCAGGATATTTTACTAAGGCCATGCCTTCGGGAGGTTTCATGTGAGGTGGAAGAGCATTGTAGATACTGTTATACCTGGTGGAGTAATCATGAACACTTTCTCCCTTATTTCTTTTAAGACTGCTATACTCTGCTAATATTTAGAGAGGGTTGCTTTTGATTTCCCATTTGTTTATAAATTCTTGGTGTAAAGAGGGAAGGTCATTGATGCTATTAGGAGTTAATCATTTGAACCACTTCTTTACTTCTCCTCCTAAAATTTGAGAAAAGATTCTCATCTTTATGGTCTCATCTTCTATTTCCATATAATCAAAAGCATCTTCCATCCTATCTACATGTTGTTTAGCTGTGGTGGATTCTTTTCCAGTGAAATGGGGAATTTTAGACTCATAATCATTTGGTAAGGGAACCATGGGTTGTGGTAACACTAGTGGGGCATAACACGCTGCCATGACTGGAAGGAAAGGTGGATTTACAAGAGGGAAAGTGGGTTGGAATGGAGTGTTTTTAATAGTGGTAGTATGGATTGGAGTGGAAGAAACACTTGGGCCAGCAAACTGGTTTTGAGCAGATTTGTTATGAAATAGGCTAAAGTGGTGAAGAAGCTAGGAATCAGGAGGAGTAGAAGGTGAGGCTTCTCTACTAAAGCTTTGTTGCAAATATGCAGTTTCAAGCTCAGCTTCATTTAAATCACTCTAAGACTTAGTTTTGAAGATGTTATTTGTATGATATAAGTCAAAGTGTGAATCTTCCAAGACAGCAAGGTTTTCAAGGACAGACTTTGCTCTTGGGATGTTCCTATCAATAGTTGGTTTTCCAGATCTAGAATTTTGCCACCAAATCCTCTCCGGATTGTCAACTATAGTAGGGGGATTTGGATCTAGATGGGATCTAGTGTTGATCCTATGTGAAGCCAGACTGCTTTTTCAAAAATGAGAGAGGCTGAAATTTTCTAGGACTGTTTTGAAAGTTTTGCCTCTCACAATGTCTTATCTAGTATGGGACTAGGATTCTAAATTTCCTCAAGGCTAGTTAACACAATCTTAAGGAAATCTGGAGATCTAGATGGGTAATAGGCCTACTGGGGCTAGTGGAGTCGCCAGGTGGAAATTTTTTATCTTTTTGTGAAGGTAAAATGTTTATGGTTCCACCACCATGTTTATTATGAAACCAATCTGAAATATTTTGAATTTTTATTTTTCTATGGTTATGATGTTCGGTATAAAGATTTTAACCTTTTCTAAGGTGCTCAAACAAACGAAGTCTAATCTATGGCTTGCTAACTAATTTTTCTAAAGATTTGTAGGACTACAGAGTTTACAATAGTTTGCTAGGCTATAATAGATTCAATAGGTCCCACCGTGATCGCCATTATGTTTGGTTCCTGTGTTTTGATAGATTGGCTAACCAAAAGACGAGGCAACATTAGAACCAATATTTAGAGTTCTATGATCTAGTCCTCCTGTTCTCATAGAGGGATCTCTCAAATTGTTTACAAAGGTTTATCTTGTTTGCTTTAAAGTATTGATTTTAGACTAGTTATTAAGTGCAAGTGTTTGTTTGGTTTGTTTGTTTGGTTGAATTGGCACAGTAGAACATGAAAGGTCTAGGAAAGATAGATAGAAAGAAGAAGTGTCTGGTTCATTGGGCAATGGAGTCAAGAAGAGGTTTATGACTAACTCATCAATGGATATGGGATATCAAAGGGCAAATCTAACTTGGCCACAGGATCCTTTAGTTTGTGAATGAGATGGACATTAATGATTTGGAAAGAGAAACTGAATTCTCAACAAAGGGAACTTAATAAACATAACTTGAACAGTAAAGAGGTATTTGATAGACAGTGCTAACCATGAATTCTACAAACCACACTTTAAGAAAATAATGATTTCAAGACAACTTTCAAAATGAAATCTAAGATTCGGGAGCACATCCTATTTCCTCAAAGATTTTATTTCAAAGGACTTAGAAAACATAAAAGATTCACTCATAATTGCAGTCATAGAAGAGGGAACACCTAACACATCTATGATCACAACTATAAATACCTTTAAAACAATTTTTCAAGCAGGGAAAAAGGGTATGATCGAAACAGACCTCCTTGGCTAACTGTAAACAATGGTACTTCAAAGGGAGACTACAAAAATAGTTTTCAAGTGGCAGCAGACAAGCAGGGAAAACCATAAATCATGTTGGAACCAACTATTTGAACTATTAGAGAAATAAACAAGCATGAGAACTAAAGAGAAAGATTAAAGACTCTAAAATACCTCAGCAGAAGAAAACATAAAACAGTGAAGGACAAACAGGTCTAAGGTGCTTCCAGGAGTCATTTCTTAGCCTAAAATTTTCATCCTATTGTAGTAAGAATTTATGAAACATAGTGAAAACAGGAAAAACATCAGACAGTTCAGAATACATCACCAACAGCCGAGCTCAGGGATCCAATGATAGAGCCTTCTCAAGAACAAGCATGTCACAACATCATCAAGCTTCCAAGACTTCAATTTCTTCTTCAACTTCAAATAGATTATGTATTATTTCAGAGAGTTTCAGTATTAAAACTAGTAAACAACCAACCAACAACTTCTCATCTTCTTCAGAAGTATTTATAGAATAAATGAGGAGGTGGAAGAGTTTTTAGGATTGAAGTGTAATTAATTCTACACTAAATGCAACTCCTAGCCTTAAAAACCATGCAAGGCATAAGGCAGGAAAGCATTGAACTAGAACCCTGTTTCATTTATTACATTTCTGCTTTTTAGGCTTAGTGGATGAAAAATTTGACTTTAAGGCTCTTTTAATCCTTTGAAATAACTTCACTGACAGTTTAAATTTTTTTCTTTTTTTGGTAATAATTGTTTGGATGTCTTTAGGCAAATATCTTCGGACTGGGCAATAACTATGCCTTCATTCGATTTATTGAGGTTGCAGGTGGCACTTTGGTAGCTGGGGGATTCAATTAGCACCTTTGATGTAGCTCTGAGGTGTCCTTTGACTGATATTTCTCTATTTTATAAACACAGTGATTTATCTTTGGATCTGTGTTTAGGCTTGATTAAACCATAATCTTCATCTTTGAGACTAATACTCTTTTATTAATTCACTCCAACTGTGTTTGTTGTTGCAGGAGCACAGAGGGTTTTTTTGGAGTCTTTGTTCAGAAAAATGATGATCATGATTTATTGATTCCCTAAAAACGTTTAATTATCCCTTTGAAACCCTTTAATATGTATCAAAGGCTGTAGGGATCGTCATCTTTGGCCAACAACAGTGTAATCATCTACGGGGAAGATTTAACTTTAGCTTCATTCAAACCTGCATAAAAAACAAACAAACGTTATTTAAATCCTGCGAAATTGGTTTAGAATACTTTGGAAGGTTTGTGGAAGTGTTTCAGATTAGTGAGGAGGTGGTGATTGCAGCAGAAATTAGGAAAAAACCTTGGCAGAGTAGCTAACCAGGTCTATGGAGATTTAGGTGCGAGGATGAACGTGGACCGTTAGATCAAAATGATCTATGGTGGAGATTGCTTGGTGGACTTGCTTGGGGAGTAAGTTGGGTGGAAAATGAAATGGGGGTGAGATTAAAATAGGACCGTCCAATCTCAGAGATTGACATTTAATATTAAAATATGGAGAGCAATGTTAGTGAATGGCAGTGGTATAGCGGAAAACCGGCAGCGGTTTTCGCATTGCGTTTGGGTGGTTTATGATTTTGGTCGAAAAAACGTGATATAGGTTAGCGTTCGACACGTGTCCCTCATAATACTGCCCATTTCACGTAATTTTTTGGCGTTAACGTTTAGGCACAAAAATTGTGTGAAATGCAACGTCCACCGTTGGATCATAGGCTCCAGATCCAATGGTGCGGGTTGAGCGCAATGGGTGAAGAGCTGTGGGGTAAAGTGTATGCGAGGTCCATGGTGACATAAGAAAAATTGGCATGCAGTGGATGGGTGCTTGGTTAAATGATGAAATTTGTAGGTTTATAGTGTTAAAGGGCCATAATCCATGCGGGGGCAATCATACAAAGAAAGAGAGGCGGAAATGGGAGGGAGCGTTGATCGCCGTTGGATCTACTTTAATCAACGGTGGAGATTGATTCAGAGGGGGGAAGTAATGGCGGGGTAGAAACATGAGATAAAATAGGGCCCACCTTTTTATAAAGGGTAGAAGGGTTTTTACTGAGGAAAAAAGGTTTTATGAGAGCGGTGGGAAGGATCAATAGGAGCCGTCAGATTTGAGAAAATCGACGGTGGAGATCAAATATGGTGGATGAATGAGAAGGGAGAGGTTTAAAAGGCAAAAGCAATATGGGCCGTTGATTTTAAGAAGATCAATGGTGGAGATTTCATCACATTGGAGAAAAGGAAAGAGGCCAAAACACCGAATTTTTTGATTTTGGAATGCGCGATTAAGCACTGACCTTTGGATCAGGATGAGATATCAACGGTGGAGATTTAATCGGCGGAAGGCGAAGGGAGGAGCGCGATTAAATCTAGGCCATTGGTTCTTGTGGATTCAACGGCTGAGATCTCATCGGAGCATCACATCGGCAGAGGTCAAAGGGTAAGGGACTTAAGCCTCTGTGATATGCGATTATGCGAGGGTCGTCCGATCTGAAGGATGATCGACGGTCAGGATTTAATCAGCAGGCGCGACGTCGAAGGCTATGGGCAGAGCACGATTGAATCTGGGCCGTTGGTTCTTGTGGATTCAACGGCTGAGATTGAATCGGAGGATCGGCATTGGAAGAGAGAAAGGAAAGTGCAAAGGGGAAAAATGTGATTGCCAATTTTGCGATGAAGCGAGAGCCGTTGATCTGAAAACTAGATTGACGGGGGAGATTTAACTATGAAGAAAAAAGGCGAAATCGCGGGTTTAGAACGAGAAGCAATATGGGCCGTTAGATCTAGGCATAGTAGATCAGATCAACGGTGGATAATTGATCGCGGGATCGCATCAGCAGAAGGCAAATAACCATAAAAAGGGTAAAATGAATATTTGCGATGCAATTAATACTTGTGATGCGATGAACATTTGCGATGAGATAAGCGTTGTGTGCTCGGTCACAGTGTGGGTTATATGCGGAAAGGGGCTAGGGCTAAGGCCGAAAGGGGCTTAAGGCCTTAAAGAAAAATGAAGCTTTTTTAGGATTTTTGAAGGGTTTTTTAAGGGTTTTGAGGGTTCCGATAAGGGAGAAAAAGGGCTTTTAAACCAAATGAAGGGATTTCATAAGGCTTTCAAGGGGAACTCGAGGGAATGATAGGTAAATGAAAGGGTTTATGGATGAAAAAGGAGAAGGAAAATGGAGAAGTGTAACAAGGAAAAATGGAGTTTTTAAGCAGACTTTCTCTTAGTAAACAGCAGGTTCTTGAGGGCTTTAGAGTGAAACAGTAGTGGAGATTAACACCAAGGGTAAAGGTCATCATAACACTTCAATAACTCACAATTTGGAAATGAATTGTTTCTTGAAGGCTAAAAAATATTTAGCCACCATTTGGGATGACAAATTTTTATAGGTGGCTAACAGATTGGTTGCACTAAAAAAAAGAATGTTCTTTGAATAGACTGCCACCTTACACAACCATTTCGGAGTGACAGACTTCATGATGCCTTCGTGATGTTTATCTTGTTTTTAATATAGCACTTTGTAATTAAGACTAAGGGATAAGCCTCACCTCTTGCACGAGGTTGTAATGACTTTTGAAACAGTTTTACCTTTTTCTGTGGAAGATGACAATATCATATTTGGTATATATATGCCAAACTGATATGAAGTCAGGGTTGGTTGGTGGTTATTGAATTCTGACTTATATGAACTGTAATATTTTTGTGAATGAAATGGAATAATACTACTGAGGACTTATTACCAATTTTTTGTGTGTATTGTCTACTTTACTTGTATTTCCATATCTCCTTTCTTCCAGCTCTAGTTTGCAATTCATCATATTTTTATGTGTTTTTATTAGTCTCTTAAGCATGTTATGTGTTTTATCAGTTCTTGTTAATCTCACATAGTGAGCATTCCTGATAAAATATATGTTATAACAGTGAAATAGCATCACTCATGATAGTTATTCTTCATGATATTTCAGTGAGAATCTTGTCAGACTAGAAATAGCTTTCTCTCAATGTAATATTGTCAAACTGCTACTTTTTCAATTTCTACTAAATCAGTAGATTTTTGTTTCAAAAACCTATTGATTCTCATATTATCTTTTAATTTCCTCCCATCATAGACTACAAACTTGCACCTTGCTACCACATCAAGTTACAATACCCTCTTTAGTAGAACTATGGATTTGACCGAAATCTCTCTTCAGTGAATCGGATTTTATACCATCTTCCAATCCCATAAAACAAAACATTAAAATTGCCTTATATTTTAAGTTTTGTCTGTTCAGGCGCTTGCTGCAATCCAAGTGCTTATTCCAGTGCCAACATAGACATTGAAGTCTTGGACGCGTGGCTAGACTACAATATTCTCCTCAGGCGGAGTTATATGTATGCCATGACTACAATATCATCCTCTATCTTTCGGGTGATGATGTTCCCCATGAATATTGAATCATCACCATTAACCATCTTACATATTGTTAGCTCATGTATGTCAATAATCAAAAATAACTCTTTCAGTTGTTTTCCATAGATTCATTGGTCAAAATTTTTTACTTTTTCAAACAAGTTCTTAGAAAATAATTTTGGTCACTAAAGAGGTCTAAGTCAAGTATGTTTCTCCTTCATTTCATTCATTGCCACCATCATTATGAAGTTCATCTCCATCATAATCAGTTTCAAGGTTACCATCTCCATCATCATCATTTAAGAGGTCTAGGGTTATGTCACTCCACCTCATATAGGTCATTTTCTAGGCTCATCTCTACCTTTGAAAAAATTTCAAATTGTCACCTAAAACAAGGCAACAACCCTCCATTCCACTCATAAAACCCTAAAGAAGGAGCTAGCATGTTTAGGATTTGAAATAAATACCACTTGTCTTGTTTCAAATGGATCAAGTGTTATAAAAAAAAAATCTCAAGCAACTCATTTATGTCTCACTATCTCATGAAAAGAGAAATTATGTCTTGATGTCTCATTAAAGGACCAAAAAAGTCATTTCAATTGTCAAAGCTTCAAAAGATGTCAATTCTGACCTATTGTCCTAGTCAAAGACAAAAGGGGTCATTTCCAGTTTTCAAAGACAACTTATCTTATTTTGAAAAGATCATATCCAAATGTGAAAATTTCAAAGGTTCAAAGAAGGAAAATTCTATCTTAATGTCTCATTAAAAGGTTAATTGTGTCTTTATGTCTCATAAAAAAGTTCATAAAATCATTTCAAGGGTCAAAGAGTTTAAAGAGGTTCATTCTATCCTCTCATCTCATTTTAAAAAGAAAAAAGTCATTTCCAAATAAAAAAGGTTCAAAAAGTCATTGTAAGTGTCAAAATGTAAAGGTCATCTCAAGCTTATAAAAGGAAAAAAGAAAACTTCATTTCACTCATTGTTACCCTTTGATGAGTAGAAGAAAAACTCTATACTTCACTTTCCCTCCATGGTGGTCTAAACTCCAAAGTCCAAGGCTCAAATTCCATTAAAAATCCACTTGCTACCCTTCAAATCACCCTTGTTACGCTTTTGAACAGAAGTGTTACGCTTTTGGGCAGAGGTGTTACATTTCTAGGCACTCTTGTTATGCTTTTGGAAGCATTTGGAAATAGTTGTTATGCTTTTGGAGAATTGCGCAAGAGCCGTGCAAGCGCTACGCAACACAATGTTACGTTTTTAAAACCATGTTGTTACGCTTTTAAACCACATTGTTACGCTCTTGTAGGTGGTGTTATGCTTCTGGAAAAGAAGCAGTTTTTAGTTTTTAAGCTTGGGAAACCTCCAAATCATTTCAAGCTCGGCTCCTTTACCTTGTGTAACCCTCATACAAGGTAATTCTCCATTCTTATACTATTTTTTGGTCAAATGTTGAAGGTTTGAAACATTTCATGCTCATTTTCTTTTTCTCCATATTTTCATTGTCCATACATATAAAAAATTCTAATTTGACAAACCCTAACCTACCCACTAACCTAAACCCCAACCCAATCATCTAAACCCTAACTCATAAATCCCATATGAATTATCCCCACACTCCTATCATCTACAACACTACCCCTAAACATATCAAATACAAGTAAACCCTAGAATCTAGCTTTTCCACAGTGAAAACCTTGGGAATTTACTGTGTTTGCTAGACTTTTCCACCCTACACCCGTCCATTTTTCCTCTTTCCACTTTCAGTGTAGAGCTAAGATGCTACTCTATCCACTGAATTTTTCTTAGAATTTTTTCTTGGATCTATGACCCTAATTTCATCTTATAAACTTTCCCTACCACTACACTAGCTATTCTCACAGTCAAAAATTGAGAATTTCCTGTGTTTTAATAATTTTTCCACCCTCCTCACACTCATTTTCCCTCATTCCACCTAAAACTTGAAGTTGACACTCAACACAACCTACTCAATTTTTTCTAGAATTTTTCTTAGCTTCAAGACCCATCATTTCATCCACTAAAATCACACTTTCCTACACTCTATTTTTCTAGATTTCCATTCACTCACTCATTTCATTAACACCCTAGGGTTTTCATCATTCCAGTAACAAAAAAAATGGAAAGTGACAAGAATATATTTAAGGGAGGGTGACATATTAGGCTAGAACCCTTCACAATGCATGAAATTAATGCTTCACCATTGGCCAGAAGATGATTTGAGAGAGCTCAGTGTTTTAGATTTTGTGAATGGCTCATGGAAGAGGGGTATCATCTTCAGTTGACCAGCCTATTGGAAACAAGCTACAGCATGGGAAAGGTAACTATTGTAGGTATGGAGACAATCCTATCATCAAACCTAGTTTCTTTAGCTACAGGTATCCCTTCTCATGGAGAGAAATGGTTCAAAGGCATGGAATTAGATATTGAAAACTACAAACAATTTCTCAAGTCTCATGCTAGAGAGGAGCCATACTACCTATTTCCTTTCAGACACCTCAGAAACAAGTATTCTCCTTTGATGATGTTCATAATGAAGTACTTCACATGTGAAGGAATATAAACTAGGTTGTATAGGTATCACATCAGGCTTTTGATGCATTTTACCTCTATCAAAACACTTGATTTTCCATACTATTTGTACAAGAGTTTGATTAATATGATTGAGAAGGTTTAGAGTAGAAGAGAAGATCATCACACTAGTATTTTTCATCATGGCCTAATCAAGCTCATTGTGTTGCATCACTTGTCCTCTATCAACATGACTTGGGAAAACTTCTTGGAGATATTGTCAGCAGCGCCTACCATCAGCCTGTCTATCTTGCCTAGTACATTATCAACATAGACAATGGAGGTTGGCTCTTATAGCATGCCCACTCAGTCTTGAAATTCTCCTATATTTTTGGAATTTACTCACACATATGAGAAGGGGAAGAGACAAGTATTTGCGCCTAAGTTTGCCATAAGTGTTCTTACACTTGATACCATTATTGAACAATGTGAGATAGAGGAGCAGCCTCTTTTCCATCAGCGTAATGAATCAGTGCCATTGGAGGTTGAAGTAGCATGGAATGTGGAGTTCATATCAGCTGAAGAGATCAACCAAGAGAAATATAAATAAATATCATAATTGAAAGAGGTCTTCTCCATTGCCAAATCTCAAATTACTTTCCTTCAGCAAGAAAATTTTCAATTGAAAGTGAATCAGCTCCTAAAAAGCAAGCCCAAGTTAGACATAGAGGAAAATAGAGTTAAAGGAAAGAATATTATTTTTTTTAACCAAATTCAGGAGGTGGAGGCTGAAACACAAACAAGAAGACCAAAAACAAGAGGCCTCAAAATGGCGCTGGAGCGAGAAAGACAATCACCTCATCAATCTGAAGAGTTGACCTTGATGAGACTATTTCCATGCAGATTAATGAAGACGGAGAAATTTGGTTTTCAAGAGTGAATTAGAATTTTGGGAAGCTCTTTAAAAGGGCTAAAATAGACAATAAGCTGGAAAGACACATGGCAAACCACTATCACACTAGGAACACCATTTCTCAAATGAGGCTGAAACAAGTGAAGAAAAGGCTTAAAGAGGTACAAATGAAGCTCAAAGAGAAGGATAGCTTTGACTTATTGGCTGAATATTCTTTATATATTTAGCCCATCTCTCACAGGTGCCATAGAACCAATTTTGAGAAGTTTTGATCAATTTTTTTATTTTATGTGATTTCAAAATTCTAGAAATTCCTCCTTGCAGAAGGGTAACAAAATTTTGTTACTCTTATTTTGGGGGAATCCAAATGATGATTTATTTACATGTATGGATGTATTTTGATGATTAAATTATAGATCAGAAACCCCCATGGCATGAAAAGTAGGAATTTTGGAGAAAAGGCTCAAAAACCACTCATTTTTCATGTTTTTGCCACCTTTTTGGACCCTCTATTATGCTTTTGGAGTAACCTTGGGAGAGTGGATTTTTGAAGGCCATACCATGGTCCATTTTGAAAAATTCAAGATTTTATTGAAACTAGACTCATATGGCTAGTTCACTATTCTTTCAGAAGTGGATTTGGACTCCTAAAAGTTCCTCCAAAGTTCTATTACACTTTTGCAAATTTGTGTTACCCTTCTGTCAGAAATGTCACAAATCAGCATTGGATTCCTAAAGAAACTTATCAAGATCATAAATGGTCAAAAATTCAAGGATTTTTTATCCCATGAGTTGGAATTAGAGTAATTGAGTTGGTTTTTTCTTCCTATCATGAAGGAATATGTAATTAATGCAAGGGACAAACACTCATAGTTTATAGCTAAAATTCAGGAGTGAAGAAAAGGCTCAAAGAGGCACAAATGAAGCTCAAAGAGAAGGATAGCTTGGACTTAATGAATGAAGCTTATTTAGATATTTATCCCATATATCACAACTTACATAGGACCAATTTTGAGAATTTTTGGTCAATTTTGGTATTTTATGTGATTTTTGCAAAATTCTGGAAATTCCTCATTGCAAAAGGGTAACGAACTTTTTTTACTCTTATTTTGGGGGCATCCAAATGATTATTTATTTACATGGATGGATGTATTTTTATGAGAAAATGATATATCATGAACCCCCATGGCATGAAAAGTTGTAATTTTGGAGAAAAAACTCAAAAACCACTCATTTTTCATGTTTCTGCCACCTTTTTGGACCCTCTGTTACGCTTTTAAGGTAACCTTAGGAGAATGGATTTTGAAGGCCTTCCCTTTGTCCATTTTTCCAAATTAAAGATTTTCTAGAAACTAGAAACACAAGGCTAGTTGACCGTTCTTTCAGAAGTGGATGTGGACTCTTAAAAGTGCCTCCAAAGTTTTGTTATGCTTCTGCAAATTTTTGTTTCCCTTCTATCATAAATGTCACAAATCAGCATTGGATTCCTCAAGATGCTTATCAAGCTTAGAAATGGTCAAAAATTCGAAGATTTGTTGTCCCATGACTTGGAATTAGAGTTATTGATTTTTTTTTTTTGCTTCCTATCATGAAGGAATATGTAATTAATGTAAGGGACAAACACTCCTAGTTTATAGCTAAAATTCAGGGAATGATTCCTAACCTCCCTAGAAACTAGGAAATGACTCAGATTTTGTATTTATGATCCATTTTGGATGGGATTTCGACCTGATGAGGTTTCATAGTCCATATTTTCTATAAGTAGACTCCCTTTAGTCTTTTTTGGGGTTGGATAGTCTCATATTGTAGTGGAGCTCTTGTAATCGACAATTTGGAATGAAATTAGACACAGATTTGCAAGAATTGCGTTGAGATACTTGTGGTATGATTTGGAGCATTTGTTTTTCTTATGTATGTTTATCATTTCATGCTTAATACCATGTATTATTATTCGAATATGTTTATCTTGTAATTTTATGAGAATAATTCATGTTTATGCATGCTTTGTTTTAGACAAGGTTTACAATATTATGTTTATTTTCTTCTAAATTGAATGAATTCACCTCAGTACTCATTCAAACTCTCTTCCATTTCATCCTATACTAAATGAATTATTAAAATGTTTTCAAACTACCTATCTTGCCTCACATATTCCCTACAGATTCATCTTGGAGTTCAAACCTAAAAACCTTATACATAGTCTACTCACTGACTTTTCTATCAAGCACTCAAAACATCAAAAAAATTCTATTTATTGAGCTTATATACCTAGCCTAAGATCATTAGATACTCAGTAATTCCTTTGAATGTAAAAATGACAATGAGAGAGCCCTCTCTATTCCTAGTAGGGCTAGCTGCCTGACCTAAAGTTTGGTGTGTAGTTACCTTTCTCCAATCCTATTGTCAGCCTTGGGAAGTTGGGGAGAGTGATAACACATACTATGATAAGAAACCCATGACGGATCTCGATGTCATTTTACCTTACATAGACACAACTATGGAAGTGTTCATGCGGTATCAATATTTTGGCCCTGGCCAATTCAAACTATCAATGATCCTAGGATCCTTCCTAGGAGATCCCCCTATCATACCAGAGGCAGCCCCAGAAATCATGGGGTCACCATTGTGCATGATGCTATCATCAAACCCCGAGACCAACCCGGATATGGAAACCAGTAGTACAAAGACTGAAACCACTAACACGGCTTTCCTACCCTACGCCATCGCCCAAACCCTATTTTTACACTGTAATATCCCAAAATAGGAAAAATCTACACTATTGGGAATATCTTAAGATATTCCAAAAGTGGAGCTACAACAATACATGAACACAATATTGTAAACACAGCAAATATGATCATGTCATGAGAGAGAAAAATATTCAGCCATCATTATATTAATGGATCAACAACAATGTACAAAATATCATGAGGGACATGCCACTCAAGCCATAAGAACAAGTCTCCAATAATCAAAGCAATAAATACATGAGATGCTGCAACTATATAGAATGTCGGAGAGCAGTGACTGCACAGTCTATATTAGTGTAGCTGCTACTACAAATGTACATACATGAAATATGGCTAAAAGGAACAAAATAAATTCCCAATAATGAAGATATGGGCTCTAATACAAGATTTCTATCCAACCCATAAAGGATTGCTAGAAATACCGGAAAACATACAATGTGACAAATAACCCTGGGGTTAATGTGACACTGCAAACTAGATCTAATATAAAATGAGGCTATGACAGATCTGAAATACTAATTTCCTCCTCCAATGGTATTTCTAATTAGAAGGTTTATCCCTCTACTCAGAAATAGACCTTCCTGATGAGTTCAATGAACCCTCCCAGCAACTACCTCTGAAAATAACACAGATATGGACTGAAACTACGTTGTGAGGGATGGTGGATGGTTGGCCTGATGCCAAATATATGAAAATATGCCTAGGAGTCCTTCTTACTAATCCTCCAATGGATAGGCAAGCTCTCCACTGAAAAACAAGCCCGAAAATGACTCGAAGAGATCCTCCTTTGTTGACCCTGCAACACAACCCAGATCTAAACAGAAACTGTGTTGTAGCTGAAGGAGGTAGCTTGGCCAAAATTCTGGAATGAGGAAATTTATCTCAAGAAACTCTCCTTCCCTGAGGATGAGGTAGGGATTCCCGACCGGGAACACCCTTGTGCTAAACAGCACTGCAACCCTGCTAAACAGCAAGAGGAAGCAAAGTCTCAACAGACCAAAGAAAATAATAATCCAAGAATCAATACAATGGTTTTCCTCCTCTCCATATATATCAAGTGCTCCTCTCCAAAATGGGTCCCATCCATATGTGCCACCTAGCCCATGCAAGTTTTCCTCCATTCAAACTACGCAGTCCATAATGGAGATACAATCTATCTAGACAGTGCATGTGGACTTGGTCAAATATGACTTAATCAACATGATCCAATCCTATTCACACATGTAGGTGCTCAATCCAGCTACTTATTCTTTCCCTTTTCACATGAGGAATGTTATTTTTCCTTCTAAAGAGGTTAATGGGCCTCCCTACCCATTTTATTCATCTAATGCTAACTACAATGTTCCTTTTAGCTTAAGGCTAAAATTTGGGAACATTACAGTCCTCCCCTCCAAAATGTTGCTTGTCCTCAAGAAACTATATAGAGAGAGAAAAAATCATCCCCTTATCCTCTTGTGGCCTCCTCATCAATAGTCCCCACCACTTCTCAAGATAATCTGCAACAAATCTGTCCTCCAATGTCTCCTCCCAAAGATGCATGACCAAATGGCTCACATCATGAAAAGGTGGAAGGTGTAAGTGGAAACCTTCTTGTTGTCTCATGGCCCCCTCAAGGTAGGAGTGATGATACACATGGGAAATCTTATTCCGAATGAGTGACCCATTCACCCATACTATCATCCAAATGAAATGAGCCATTCTAGGTAGCTCATCAAAGAAATCTGCAACCCCGGTTTTATGCAATGTGTCAGGGCTGAATGCAGAGTTTATATTTTACCATCCAAGTAGTTTCTCTCTCCATTTATGGTAAGTATAGGGGGGTTGTTGATATTGGGCTGCAATTTCATGGCCTTCAAAAATGACCCTAGCTACCCCATAAGATAAGTCAACCATGAAGTGCCTCCTCCAAGAACGCAAGTTCTCCCAATGGCTCCTCCTACATGAAGGAAAGAGGTGTGTTGTGGCAATCATGGTGTGCCCATTGTTTCTCCTGAAACATATAACATGTAAAATATGGAGAATCATACTCCCAATGGGCATCTCCATCTAAAATTCCACTCTCCAAACAAAGTTTCCCATGAGTACAAACATATCAGCAATATATGGAAGAAAAATACTATGAAAAAAAGTTGCCAAATGACAACTGGAGAGTGAATCAAAGTTCCACACAAGGAACCAGCGCAGTGCATTCCATGTCTTCCTCAAAACAAAAAATAACAAGTGCTTCACCAGCCACTTTCTTGTTGCCACAGTCATCTCATAAGATGGAAACATGAAGATACAATGTGGTGTCAATGGTACACACCAAGATTCATGTGGCTTCCCCCACAAACCACCAATAAGGTGGCCAAAATCAATGCTACAAGTAGCTACAAGTACATCATCATAAAATATGCAAGAAGGGATAATTCTTCTTGATACATCATGCTGCTCAAACAAGGAAAAGAAGTACAATAAAAAATGTGAAATTATACCTCCTCCATCATGTACTTGAAATCTTGAGCTGAAATGGCTCAACTGGAATCTTTCACTCACCTCCAATGAGTAGGGAAGTGGTTGTGACCTCCTCTCTATCACCATCTGGGCTATGCATCTCTCCATATGCTGTAATATGTCATGTTGGATGCCCTCCCAAGTGAACTCCTCTTTCAATGAAAGATATGCATCATAATGCATGGAAAGGGAGTCCTCATGTGCCGCATATAACAGCTTCTCCTTGAGACTAGAAGCTCTAGTCAAGAAGACTCGACCATAAGAATAGATGACCATGTCATCCACCATATATTTGTCATCTCCATTCGGGTCATCAAGAATCATGCAAGCACCAAGATCCTTGGAGTACTCTACCAAGAGTTGAGACCTCCAGTATGGATCAATCCTCCCAAGAGACAGAGATGATGATCTAGCATGTGAAGCTCTCCTCATGCTATTTCCTGCTACTTTTACATCCCCCATGCCAAAGTCTTCCTCCAAACGCTTCACCTCTCCAAAATCCAAGAGTGGTGAACCCAAAGACAAGATGTCTCTCATCAACTCTAGATCTGGTGGCTTCCCAGGTGGAATGCCTCCATGTAGTTAGACATCAAAATCTGAAGTGGACTATATATATGAGTAGACTGAGTTGTCCCTCTCTTCACTACATAGTGCAGTCCCCTCCTTATGTGCAGAAACCTCCCGAAATAGATAAGGTTGAATGTTCATCATCCCTTGGTGTTGATCCTTCTCCTCTTCTCCCATATATGAGAATGCCTCATCCTCAATGAGAGACCCTTGATCTTGGTCATGTCTTGAAGGAGAAGACTCCATGTCTTCACAAATAGAAGAGGGATCTTCAAGAAGTGGGGGTCTTTCCCTTGGAAAACTATCATGCATGTTTTTATCCCCTTTAAACATATGGAGTGTAGTTGGTTCAATAGGTCACTCCAACTCATGCAAAGTGTTTGAGTTTTTGTTTTTAACAAATGATGGTTCACAATGTTTTCTATCAAATCTTATCACCAATTCCTTAGTGAACCCAACATAATTTTTTACATTTGCATGACTAAATGAAGAAGAATCACTAAACCACCAATCATGGGCCATACCTTTGACGTGCAGCACTACTACTCTGATGGTCTCCTTCTCTGAAACTTGGTGTAGTTGAAAATAGGAATCTAGCTCTTCCACCCAATATTTGGCTGTGCACTCTGTTGATCCATCAAAGTGAGATAGGAAGATTCTACCTCTCTTACTCCTTTTGTGGCTGCTAGATCTTGCCTCCTTGAGTTTTCAAAACCCTTGGAATTCTAAGTGCTCTTTGAATCTCCATGATTGAGATTCATACTCCTGAAGATAGTCACTCAAGGTCTCCTCCCTTGGTGCATCTTCTTCCTCCATCCTTCTTGCAGTAAATGTGGCCAATAGACTGTGTTGTGGATCTGCATGTGTGGCTGAATGCTCACACCCATCATAAGAATAGATAGGGCTTGCTTCAAACCCTCTCATAAATCTTCTACACTCCTCCCCTTTCATCTCCTTGAGATCTTCTTTGATGTTCTTCATAGCTTGGAAAAGAAGCAGGGAGACCCTCTCTTCCTTCATTCCTCCAAATAATGGAGTCATGCTTTTGTTTCTTCTACACAACTTCTCTCTTCTGTGAGAAGCTTCTCCTCCTAATGGCATAATTTCTTGGATGCATAGGCTGAGCCAAGATTATGCTCCGATACCACTGTAATATCCCAAAATAGGAAAAATCTACACTATTGGGAATATCTTAAGATATTCCAAAAGTGGAGCTACAGCAATACATGAACACAATATTGTAAACACAGCAAATACGATCATGTCATGAGTGAGAACAATATTCAGCCATAATTCTATCAGAAATAATGTACAAAATATCATGAGGGACATGCCACTCAAGCCATAAGAACAAGTCTCCAATGATCAAAGCAATAGATACATGAGATGTTGCAACTATATAGAATGTCGGAGAGCAGTGACTGCGCAGTCTATATTAGAGTAGCTACTGCTACAAATGTACATATATTAAATATGGCTGAAAGGAACAAAATAAATTCCCAATAATGAAGATATGGGCTCCAATACAAGATTTCTAGCCAACCTGGAAAGGATTGCTAGAAATACCAGAAAACATACAATGTGACAAATAACCCTGGGGTTAATGTGCCACTGCAAACTAGATATGATATAAAATGAGGCTATGACAGATCTGAAATACTAATTTCCTCCTTCAATGGTATTTCTAATTATAAGGTTGATCCCTCTACTCAGAAATAGACCCTCCTAATGAGTTCAATGAACCCTCCCAGCAACTACCTCTGAAAATAACGCAGATCTGGACTGAAACTGCACTGTGAGGGATGGTGGATGGTTGGCCTAATGCCAAAGATATGAAAATATGCCCAAGATTACTTCTTACTGATCCTCCAATGGATAGGCAAGCTCTCCACTGAAAAACAAGCCCGGAAATGACTCGAAGAGATCCTCCTTTGCTGCACCCTGCAACACAACCCAGCTCTAAACAGAAACTGCGTTGTAGCTGAAGGAGGTAGCTTGGCAAAAATTCCAGAATGAGGAAATTTAGCTCAAGAACCTCTCCTTCCCTAAGGATGAGGTAGGGATTCCCGACCGTGAACACCCTTGTGCTAAACAGCACTGCAACCCTGCTAAACAACAAGAGGAAGAAAAGTCTCAACAGACCAAAGAAAATAATAATCCAAGCATCAATACAATGGATGTCCTCCTATCCATATATAGCAAGTGCTCCTCTCCACAATGGGTCCCATCCATATGTGCCACCTAGCCCATGCAAGTTGTCCTCCATTCAAACTGCACAGTCCATCATGGAGATACAATGTATCTAGACAGTGCATGTGGACTTGGTCAAATATGACTGAATCAACATGATCCAATCCTGTTCACACCTATAGGTGCTCAATATAGCTGCTTATTCTTCCCCTTTTCACATGAGGAATGCTATTTTTCCTTCTAAAGAGGTTAATGGGTCTCCCTACCCATTTTATTCATCTAATTCTAACTACAATGTTCCTTTTAGCTTGAGGCTAAAATTTGGGAACATTACATACACCCCCCACCTGGCTTTGTGTCAAAGCAAGTCTTGGAAACTATTACATTTCCAAACATGTCTTTCGCAATACCTGTGTGGTATTTTGTCCCACCACCCATGCCTCGAAGTCCTGGAATCACTTCTACAGGGATAACCTCTATCACCCCTCAAGAGGCCACAGTGGTTAATGAAACTCCCATAGTAGCACCAGCTAACGTGACCAAGAAAACCAACAAAAAAGGGAAGAAAATAAAAAACCCAAAAATACAAAAGGGGCTAGATATCACATGGAACAAATTAAACGAGGCCTTCTCAGCAAGAAGTTTCAAAGTATATCTTGAGGACCGATAGGTATATATCAATGTCCAAAATTCAAGGCTACATAAAGTTGCATGTAGGTATTCGGCTTTCCCATGGGCAGACGTTGTCAGCTGGGTAATTTTGCATATATATTCCAATACTATGACTCTAAACAATTCCAACAAATAAAGGCTTGCTTCTTTCCTTGCACCATATTACTATCTCATGTACAATTTGCCGGAGCCAAAATCACTCATGGATTCTTAATTCTATGCCACCACCAACTACTTGAGAACAAAGGACATGTCAAAAGCTGGGTGAAAAAGCCAACAAAGTTTCGTCAAACACAAAACAACACCTAAAAGAAAAAATATCTTAGGGGGGCCTACGTGCTCTTAATAGTTCTATGTTGCAGAATATATGGTCAACAGCACTGAGACCTTCCCTAAAGGGTGGGAATTCTTATAGAACCAGGTTGTGAAGGAAGGAAAATCTTTCAACTGGTCAGAATTTTTGGATCGACAGCTGAAGATCCATGTAGCTAATGCCCTGAATCCTCCCAAGGGAAATTAAGCTATATTTTACATGTATTACTATCTATTGGATGCAATTTGCGCTCATAATTCATTTCCTAGCATGAGTTGGAATTGGACACCACGAGAGCCTTCCGTGCACATCTACTGCAAGTTTCTTTTAGAGTGAAACCATAAAAGAGTAATGGAAAGGTTGACTAATCACTTCCTCATTCCATTCTACAAGCTTTAAATCTTTGAGGAACAGCCATCTTGCATGTCACATGGGGCAATGAAAGCAGTGTCGCGAATAGCAAATTGGTTTTCCTCACCATATGGAACTTTCCTTAGTGTTCGGTGGACAGAAGTCTCTGCATTTTCTACCAAGGTATGTCAACGATAATTTATTCATGCAATAAGTTACCAAACATCTTTCCACAGGGTTATCGGTAGTTGTGCACATGAAGAAGAAAGCACCTTGGCCCACTCTTCCTTTGTATATTAGATTGTACGAAATCAAGAATTCGAACGTCGTAGACACCAAAGGTAAGGAGATAGAAAAAATTTCATTCGGTCATCTAGACTTCAATCCGTACAATCCAAGGAATTTTTTCAAAGACCACTGTGTAGGGATTCATTTCCAGTGGCCAAGTAGGACATTCTACAGACCTAAGGAGGAAGCATGGAATAATTCTTATAATGCCTCCAAGTCTCGTGAACTAGTCAACTTTTCTGGAACATCGTAAGTTACTCCACAGAAGGAAGTTAATCCAGAGGCAGTACCAGTGGAAAGGCGCAACCCAAAGCATGAAAATCATAAGAGGAATGTTGCATATATCCCATGGGGAGAGCGAAGCTGCAATATGAAAGTGGATCTAGTCATTCTGAATGCATCCTTAGCAGCAGAGAAGAGGAGGAAATAAAGGATACAAGAAGCCGAACAGAAGCAGAGGGAAGAACAAAAATATAGGAGGGGTAGAAGCGAGAAGAATAAGAAACATGAATAGTAAAAGAAGAACAATTCACACAGAAACAAGCCAAGGAGCAAGAGTTGAACCAAATACCAGGAGAGGAGAGTGAAAAGTTGCAGGACAAGGATATCTCTCAAGAGATTGAAGGGTTTATTGTGATTCAAGTCATGGAGGTGGAGCTGAAGTCATTGAATCAATATGCTAATATGATGTCAAGCACTCAAAAAGTCACCATTCAGTATCCCCCTCCTCCGACAGCAGAGAAATCTCCAAGTGAGGAAGAGGAAATTGTTCCTCTTGAGGAAGGTTGGGTTATGGACACGTACAATATGACTTATGTTGATCTTCAAAAGAAGATTGTACAAGCACAAAAGAAGAATTTTTTGGACGATCTCGCATCTCCTATATTCATCATAGAAAGGGTGATTGTGACAGACACCATAATAAATCTGAATGCCATTTCCATAGCCAACTTGACCTTTGCAGGTGTTGCAAATTCAAACACAGAGTATATGATGGTCCAAAACAAACAGTTGGCAAAGAAATTATAGGCTGTGAGGCCAGAAGTTGAGTATCTCCGAGCAGAAGTTTAGAATGCAGCTCCTATGCAATTTAATCTGGAATAAATTAAGGAAACCATACTTGGTGAAGTATCAGGATTGGGAGAAATTATGCAGATCTTGTATGAAGAACTTTTCATTGTGCATAAATTAGTCTTCCAGTTGCATGGAATGCAGCAGAAGTGTAAGGATGATGCTAAATCTCTTAAGGTTATCCATACAACCATCATTTTCTTTCATGAATGGTCAATACAACACAAAGGGGTAGCGTCCGAGTTGGCGAATAAAACAAGGCAACAAGTAGAGTTGGAGAAAGCACAAGTGTGGATGATAATTCAAACCAACAAGCATCTCACCTCATTCATTGCCAATAATCAATCCTCATATGAATGATTGTACAACATCATGGATTTCATGGTTAAATTGTGCAAGATCCCATCAGTTGGCTCGCTCATTGAAACCAAATGCATAAATCAAGTCACAAGAGGTAGTTGAATACTTAGACCAGCCGAGACAGATCACTACCAAGGAAGACCTTGAGGTGAACATGAACAATATGTAGAATTACATCGGTGTCCTTGTCCAAATCAACAATATGCTACTCCTTCTGAAGAAGGGCATTCAAATCGATTCCATATTAGTTTACCCGGATTCAATGGAGGCTATAGTTTGCTTTCAGCATGATCCCATCACACAGTTTGGGGAATTCACCACACAGTATAAATCTTAGCACAAGTATATGACTGAGGAACTAAAAGTGGATGTGGTTGAGCTAGAGTTTCCTAAAACTCAAGCTTAACATGTTTTGTCTTATTAGGTTTTCTAGTTGACTCTACCCTGTTTTTTCTTATATGGGTATGAGTATATTTTAATACTCTTTTTTAATTAATTTGAAAGTGGAATTCCAAGTGTCAATTGTGGAATATGAAAATTCATTTTGTAAATAAGTTTAAGATTCATGATAAAATTCCAAGAGTCACAAACGGGCGATGAATAGTCACCCCTTTTGTTATAAATATGTCCTCATAACTCATGAAAATGGATTTTGGGATCCAAGCCTTTGGCTAGGATTTTAGCTTAGGATCGGGAGCTTGGGAGTTTGTTCAGAGCCTTGGATTCTCTGTAGCATAGAGGGGGTATATTTCATTGGAGGAGCATGTGTTGGCTTCATGTCCCACTATTGGGGCTAATGGTTCGTCAATGGTATATGTATGGTTGGAACTTGCACTTAATAAAATCTCATAGTCAAAAAGTTTTCATGCATATGTTGTGAATATATTAGGACTATTCTTGTTATGTTTGCATTATATGTTGTTTCACTTACGCTTGTGCTTATGAACTATTTCATCTGTGTTAGTGTGAATCTTGTTGAATGTGTGTTGTTGTATATTTGTATCATGGTTAACTTGTGAACTATTTTTCAAACTAACTTATGATCTCATGTAAGCTCGTGTGTTATTTTCAATCTACGTACTATTACAAGATTCTAAGGGGTTCACTCACTTTCCCTTCATCGTGTTAGAACCTTTCATGAATTTCACTTGACCCTTCGCAGAGTCACGCACTTGCTCACCAAAGTCACTAATACACCACTCTATATGTTATTGCAACCAAGGCACATCATTAAAACCCACTTCTTTGAAAATCGGGTCATATTCCGAATGGGACTCCTACACTAAACGGTGTGAGATCTAATTGGGACTTCATATCGGGGAGATCCCCTAAATTTTAGCAGGTCTAGAACCATCAACACGGTCATATAATATAAAGGGCCTAGTTGCTAAGGTGATACTATATGCAGGTCGATCATATAATATAGAGGGCCCTATTGGTAAGGTGATATTATATATATGTTGATCATATAATATAGAGGTCCCATTTGGTAAGGTGCTATTATATATATGCCGATCGTATAATATAAAGGGCCCAGTTGGTAAGGTGATTTTATATTTTGTTCAATTTGTTGCCTAATTAGAAATTGTGAGTGGTCAGAAATTCATTTGGCGGTTTCCTAAAAGAAATGAATTTATAGAACAGTTAACTTCATACAGGGTTATGTTTAATTTCTGGAAGAAATTTCTATCTAACTTGAAGAGCAAAAGAAGCACTGACATCAAAATTAACAGATGGATATTGTTGAAGTTATTATAACCTTCTTAGATTGGGCAGAGGTAAAATTGTTTATAATTGTTGATATTAACATCTAGGGTTTTATGTATAGATTAGGCATAGGTAGAATTGATATCGACGGTTACCCTGATAGCAGCAGTAGTGGTAGCGAGAGAGAAGCAGTGTGGTAGAACAATAATATTTGTGTTATTCAGCATTTATGTTTTGATATGCAGATTAAGCAGAGGAAATTTTGATTGATATGGATTGTACAACATTAATTCTTGTATTGCATATTTTTTATATCTATTCAGAGCACGTGGATCCAATCTTAAAATTGTGAAACATGGTCCATTGGATGATCAGAGTGGCAGGGTGGTGCAAGGCAGGAGAGTGGAATATCCATCAGGTGGAATCCTAAGAACACTTCAAGGTGTAAAGATGATGCTAAGGTAGGTTGGAGCCTACATAGGGTGTGGGACCTTTCATCAGGTTGTAGTTGGTACCCAGAGTGTTGGAGCACCTTCAGGTTGGAGCCTGTAAACTAGGGAACTGGGGCGTCCTCCTAGTTGCAGTTGGTAAACATGGCATTGGATTGTCTTGTTGGAGCCTATAAATCAGGGGGTTGGAGCCTCCTTCAGTTGGAGTTGAAAAATTGATGTATATATTTTGAAGACAAATATTAAGAAGTGTTTGGTGGTTTTTGTCCCGAAGGGGTTTCCACCTAAAAACCTTTGTGTCTATTATCTCTATTTGCTATGCATTGTTGAGTGGTGTTGATGATTTTTATGTTTATCAGATGCTAATAAAAATTAATTCTCTCTGGAATTAAAAATATACTAATTAATAATAAATATTGATTCACCCCCATTTCAATATTTCCAAGAGCTGAAAATTTGATATCCTATCCCTTGTATAGATGATTTTCTTGATCAATTGAAGAATGTTTTTTATTTCACTAAGTTGGATTTGTGTAGTGGTTACCATCAGATCGGGATTGTATAAAATGATGTATGGAAAATTATTCGAGAGGGGCTTTGCAATGCCTCAGTTGCATTCATGCGTGTAATGAATGATGTATTTAAATAATTTTTAGATCTGTTTATGCTTGTATATTTAGATGACATTATTGTATTTAGAAAAATGTGGGATGATCATGTAAGACATGTAAAGTAGGTATTGGATACTTTGCAAAAGGACTAATTGTATTTAAAGTTGGCCAAATGTGAATTTGGAAAAACTTCTTTGGTGTATTTGGGTCATCTTGTTGGAGGAGGTCAACTCAATATTGATCCTTCTAAAGTTGTTGTAATTATAAAATGGCCTAAACCTATAAATGCGATAAAAGTTAGAAGCTTCTTGGGAGAATTTCAATAATGGAGAATACTCATATCCAACTTCTCATTAATTTCATCTCCTTTGCATGCTCTATCCAATGTAAAGTAGGTCTTTGAGTGGAGAGGAAAGTGAGACTAAGTCTTTCAACACCTTCAAGGAAAATATCATCACAGTGCCAGTACTAGCCTTTCTAGACCTTCAACGGTGATTCGAAATCAAGAAGAATGACAGTGGATGTTCCATGGGCATAGTATTGGTGCATCATCGTAATATTATTTGTTTCCACTCTAAATTTTTTGTTAACTATCCCATTTGTGACAAAGATTTGTATGCCTTGGTTCAAAGTGTCAAGAAATGGAATCATTACTTGATAAGGAAGGATAATATCATACATATAGACCATAATCCCTTACAATTCCATTCACAGACCAATTTTTAACAAACTTTTCACTTCAAGTGGATGGGATTAATTCAATAATTCCATTTTCTAATCAAGTGCAAGAAGGGTACAAGCCTACAAAGTCGTAGATATGCTTTCTAGACCTCTTGTTTCTGCGTCTTTTTTTTTTAAGAATGCATCCTTATCTTGTAACAACTATGTTGAAAAGTATGTTATTGATGAATATTTTAAAGATTTCTATGATGTGCTAACCCATGGATCACAAGTGGAGAATTATCACTTGCAAGTAAATTTACTCTATCGTCTTAGAAATTTATGTATTCTTACAAGTGAAAGAGTCCATGTAATTCAAGAAGCTCACATTTCTCTTATGGCTGGTCAATTTGGAGTAGGAAAAACCCTGGCTTATTTTCATAGGTTTTGTTATAAGACTTGGATGAAATAAATTGTAACCAAGTATGTAAAGGGGTGTGTGATGTGCTCTATTTGTAAACCCGCTAATATAAAATTGGGTCTCTACACAACAGCCCTGTTCCTTCTCATCCTTGGGAGAGTATATCCATGGATTTTGTAGGGGGGTTTCCTTTGTCAAAAATGGGTCATAAATACTTATATGTAGTAGTGGATATGTTTATCAAGATGTGTGTCTTGATTCCATGTAAAAATCATATTACTATTGAAAAAAATACTCAACTTTTCTTTCAGCATGTGTGGGTCCATTTTGGACTACCTGTTGGGGTTCCCATGTTTTGGCCAGATTGGCAAGAACAAAAGATGAGACAACATCAGAACCACTTTCAGACCTCAGGATCTAGCCATCCTAGGTCCAGAGAGGGATCTCTCTATATGAGCAAAGGTTTTTTTCTTTGAAGCTCAAAGTTAAGATATTAGGCTAGTTATAAGGCTTGGTTTGTTTGTTTGATTGGTTTGGTTTGGTTGTTAGGAATCAGGAAAGAAGGGCTCCAAATGAGACAAGGCTGAGCAAAGAGGATTTTAAGCAAAGGAGAGGTAAACTTAGAGAACATTCAAGACCATTGGGAAAATGGAGTCAGGAAAGGGTTTACTTGCTATTCAACATGCAGGATTTCAGTTGGGCTAGTCATCTAAAGCATTGGATCTTAAAGATGATAGTGTGGTGTGGAAAAGCAAGAAGGAAAGTGAAAGCAAGGAAAACCTCCAAGGTAACCTTCAGAAATCAAATCCAGGGACAGGACATGCCATTGGACCACCTATGATCCGAAACCTAAAGGGAAACTCTTCAGACAAGGAACATAAAAGATTCAGAACATGAAGTTGAAAACTTGAGATCAGAGAGAGACTTTGAACTCTCAATGCTTTGGCATCCAACTTAAGGGGAACTTGGAGAGGTTTATTTGAGCTAAAAATGATCCTATTGAGATAGAGGCACAGTTCTAAACTCCCAGTGTTACCAATTCATACAATTAAATCCTAACAAGAACATCTAAAGACATATTTCATTCATTCATACATCAGCTAGCAATATATCAAACCACTACACTGGTTAAATAAACTGAAATCAATCCTCAGATAACACATTTACAAGAAAACATTAAAGGCAGGGAGAGCAGCGACATAGGGTACCTAACAAGGGTAAATCCTATGCCAAATTTCTACTGTGTGCCAGAAGAAATGGAATGAAATGAAATAAAACACAGAGACAGAAAAACATCACCGTAGCTTTAGATCAGGATCCAAAGAAATGTGCTTGTCATGTTAAAGAGCAACACCAGTCATGTAAAACATTGCTTACAGCTTGATATACAGCCTGAAAACACTTTCCTCAGCCTATCTTACAACTTTACACAGAGACTGTGTCTGAACAGAAACAGCTTGCAATTCTCAGATGTCCGATCAACAACCTTTACAATGAGTTCCTTCAGGAATTTTATAGTTGAAAGAGAGTGGAGGAGGTAGGTGAAAAACTAAATGAAGCGTTTAAACTCAGAAAAGAAAGAGGGTTGAAGCCCATTCTGTTTTAAATTTTGTGCATTTATCCCTGGTACTCATTAGATGAAATGGTGGTCTTCATCAGGCTTCCACTTACTCCAGGTATGTCCCTGATGTACTTTGGTTGCAGTACTCTGGTGACCGAACAAACAAGAAAAATAATGATGCTATGGCTTTCCATACTACATAAAAAATGCTTTGGTAGCATTAGGACTGCTATCAGGGTTGAAATTTCTTTGGGAACATGATAGATAATGGAAACAATATGGGCGCTACGTCCTTTCTGTGTGATTTATGAGGTCTTAGACTTGGTACTTGGCCTTAAAATACTGAATTAAGGCTTGCATATTTTCAATGATGTGAAAAATAACTCCTTAACTCTGTACTGATACTCTTTGCTGCTTCAAATGTCTCTGTCAGTGAAAAACCGAGCTTTAGTGGCACTGGAAGGGTTTCGTATAGTTAAACTCTATGCTTTTGATGAAAATCACGCTCCAGTACCCTCCTAGGCTCTTCTCTATGATATCAAGCTCTGATCCTCGTTTTCACCAAGCTCTATGTCACTTGTAAAAGTGACGGTGAACCACGGCGGTGTCCACTGCCTGTACCCTGCAAAACACACAACTCTATTATGAAATCCATGCATGGGGAAGATGGTTGAGATGGAATGCTTGTGATGGTGTTGGCGAAGTTTGGCAGGATGATATCATGTTAATGAAAAACAGGGGTTCGGACTTTTGAAATGAAATCCAAAGGAAATGTATGTAAATGTGAAATGAATTTTGAAAGGTAGGACCCAGAACAGGTGGAGGGTGATTAGTTTTGGACTGTCGATCTCAGGGGGAATCGACGGCCACAATCCAATCGGAGGGGAGAAATGGGAGGGTTGACACTCCGATGAACGATGGCGTGATTATCTTATGACCGTCAGATCTTGGATTAACGGACAGTCGAGATTGGATCGGGGAAAATCACAATTGCAAAGGGCGGAAGGTGGCATCGTTTGGAAATTGCGATTGCGATTGGAGCAGGAAAGCGAGAGCTGTCGGATCAATAGGGGAATTGACGGTGGAGATTATCATCGGTGGATCACAATCGAGAGGCACAGAGGAGGGGACACGATGTGACTGGCGCGATGCGATGGAGCGCCAGCCGTCCGATCCGGATAGAGATCTACAGCGGGGATTGTAATCGGGAGATCGCAATCGCAAAGGGCGGAAAGTGGCATCAATTGACAATTGCGATTGCGATCAGAGTGGGGGAAGCAGGAAAGTGAGGGTCATAGGATCTATCAAAATCAACGGAAGATATCATTTCAAGGGCCGACAGATGGATACACCATCACATCGGAGGTTTTTAACTTTACAAGGGAATGCACTCGCTCGACAACTCCAATTGCAATAAGCGCCCAGGCTTAAGCGCTTGGTCCTGGGTGCGGGGTCACGTGGGGAAGTGGTTTACGGGGCTGGGCCAAAAGCGGCTAGGCCCTATTATAAGATGTAAAATGGGTTTTTGGGCCCGTTTTAATGCTTTTTAACACTGGGAAAAGGTAACGATAGAAGGAAAAAGGTGAAATCGGGCCAAACAAGGGGTAGTGTAGGATTTAAAGGGGATTTTGGGAGGATTTAGAGGGTAAAAGGGGAACTTTGAAAAAGGGGAAAAAAGGGTAAAATGGGACATTCTGCGAGGATACAAGGGGAAAATGAAGGCCTTTTGGAGTGCAATTTTTTGCAATCAGTGGGGCTTTAAAATGGAAATCAGTAGAGGGGAATTTCATCCAAGGGCGAGGCACGAAGAGGTTTTCAAGAATGACGTGTTTTTCAGGGGAAATGCATTCCTTGAAAGCTCAAAAAACAATCTAGCCCTCTGCTTGCTTGTCAAGAAATTTATAAGGGGGCTAACACTACCCACATCCATTGTCTCAAATAGAGATTCATGATTCCTTGGGCATTTTTGGACAATATTGTGGAGAATTATGGACACCAAGATAAAGAGGAGTATGGATTTCCATACAAAAACTGAAGGAAAAACAAATGTTGTTAATAGAAAAGTGGTTCATTTGCTCCAAGGGTATTGCACCAGCCATCCTAAGTTGTGGGATCAACAGATAAATTATGTTCATCATGCATACAATAGGGCTTTCCATTCTTCTACTCAAATTTCACCATTTGAGACATGCTTTAGGTACCTTCCAGAGTCACATTATATTTTTTCTTTGGTAAATATGAGGATTCAATGAATTAAATTATGAAGACAGAGCTCGTAAGTTCATTCAAAGGGTCCAAATGATACATCAAGTAGTGCAGGAACATTTGGAGAAGATTCAAGCATAGTATAAGGCCCAACATGAGAATCACAGAGTTGATCATAAGTTATAGGTTGGAAAAATTTTGAATCCAATTAGATATGATACATTCAGCCTCTTAGAAAATATTGGAATAGATGCTTATTTCCTGGATATACTAGCCTATATGAAAATGTATTGAGTAGTCAATGTAAAGAACTTGAAACTTTATGAACCTCCCATGATCATGTATCCAAAGGAGAGTGGTCAAGTTCCATTGGTGGATGCATTTTCTCTAGAGTAATTGGACAAGTTCCTTGGAGACATCATTCTAGACAAAAGGACCAGGAATTCATGACGAGGAAATGTGGAGTACCTTTAAGTGGGTTTCAAAGGAATGCATCCTAGCAAGGCACCATGGATTGAAAAGGAAAAAATGAAGGATTAATTCCCTCACCTACTTGTTTATTGATAAGGCTTTTGGAGGCCCAAAATATCCTTAGCAGGGAGGATTGATCCTGGAGGATCCAAAAAGGCTCAAAATTTGAAGTCCACAAATCTCAACAAAATTGATACCAAATCATAGATCTCATCAAGACAATTCCAATGGCATGAACGGAACCTAAATCTGAGTTAGTATGATAAAGTTATACTCATTTGAATTTTTTGGAAAATAGTAAAAAAATTTGGCACTGAAAGTGCCACATGGCATCACCAAAAGGCGTCATGTGGCACCACCGAGGAGGCACCATGTGGCACCCCTCAGAAGTCCCACATGTCAACCCCTAGATGCTCCATGTGGTATGACGTGGCATCCTGATGGGTGAATGACATGGAAGGACAAGGCGATTGGGTACCTACATGGGACAATAGCTAGCAGGTGCCATGTGACCCAATCAAATGGTGCCACATGGGACCCATTTGGTATCCAAAGAGGCATGGTCCAACCATGAGCACATGTCATACAATTGAAAGAAATTTGGTGAAACAAGTTGGTGTCCCACTAATTTGGTAGTCTCGCCAACCCCAATTATATATGGTTATAACTATCCAACGCATCCTTCAAACAAACTAAATAAAATAATATGTCGGGGTCCCTCGAGGTTTGACATAGGGACCTCACCCACTATCAACAAACTTGCACACAAACGCCAGTCAACTCACCCTAAGTGGGGCCTTTGGAAACTCCTCCCATCAAATGTAAATAAAAAAACATTTTTTCATTCACATATGATGGAGGAAAGGCAACGAAGAGCTGAGGGAAACTCAGTGCAGGGGCAATGGAACGGTTTCGGGAGGGCACATTTTTAAAGATAGATTTGTTGGAAATACAGAGAGAGGGGGTGTAATGTTCCAAATCTGGAACTCTGCAATGAATAAGCTATATAACAATCCTGTTATGATGAATAAGCTTAAAATATGCATAAGAAACACATAGACATAATTTTTAACTACAACAGCAACTGGTACTTCGTTTCATGATCCGAAAAGTAGGGAAAAAGGGTGTTTTATTCCATAAAAAAGGTTATTTTCAGAAATAAGCGTAAAATTAAGCAGGTGAAATGGTTGGATATGATATATTAGCTCATGAGGGACCTATGCTCCGAATTTCAGCTCAAACTAATACTCATAGCTATGTTAAACAGCTCCTCCTTTCCCGACTAGGCTAGAAATTGCTCATTTCCCATGACTTTGCTAAACATAAATTTCTGAATACTATGAGAGCGTAATTTTCATGGGGGTTTCTGCAAAAAATGATAAAATAAGACTGATAGGAAACTTATATTGATCAAATAATAAATAAATTTAGGTTTACACTCTTATACAACAAAAACAAGACACCCGACAAAGGATCCCGACAAAATGCATGAATAACAAGCAACACTGCAGAAATAATGCAGTTACTACATCTCTGTATTATGCATGGCTGAATATGAAATGAGATAACATAATAATACAAAGAAATGGCCCTAGGCCTTCTTAATGGAACTCCTGGAGGGAAATGAACAACTCCTCCTCAAAGACTAGCACACAAAGGCAATGTTTAACCCAGCAACAATGCTTCTGCAGAAAAGGACGCAGTTTCTGAAGTAAATTGCGTTGTGGCTGAATGTGGATGAATGGCCCCAAGCCAAATACTTTTTGGGTATGTGTTATATTCTTTCCACGACTAGCCCCACGCGCTGTACGTTGCGCCGGGCGCAGCAGGGGGGTCACAGGGGGGGCGGCAGCCCCCCCTGTTGGGGTCCGGGGCAGCGCCCCAGTGAAATTTTTTTTGGTATGCGGTCCCACTCATATGCGGACCCACCCATGTTTTGTGCATGAGTTTGCACATGGTTTTGGGGTACGATGGTTTTCGGCCCTGGTATTTTGTAGATCCGGTCAAGGGAACTACGGTTATGTTCTAATCCAGGGTTAATGGATTGGGGTTTATGTATGCTTCGGCATGTATATATGTGTTGTAACACTAAAAGGAATATAATGAAAAATCAAGCTGGTCGTCCCGATTTGGGATCCAGGGGAAAATCTCTGTGTTTATCTGTTTTATGTTTTATGCTCTCTCTATTATTTATTTTATGTTATAAGATTCGTGTGTAGATAATTTCTGTTCAGGGTTAAAACCTACATTTGGTATCAGAGCTGTTTCGGCTTCAAGGGGACGCCTTTGTTGTTGAGGGTTTTTTGCTCGGGCCTGTGGTAGACCCTGTGCAGTGGGAGATATGCGGGATCGATTCTTGCGGTGAAAGAATATGGCGAGCGGCGGAAAGATAGAGATCGAGAAATTTAATGGTCAGAGTTTTGAGTTGTGGAAGCTCAAGATGGAGGATCTGCTGGTGGATAAAGATCAGTGGATCGCGGTAGATCCGGGTACTAAACCAACGGCAATGTCAGATGAAGACTGGAAGAAAATGGATCGGAAGGCTAAGAGCACAATACGGTTGTGTGTCTCAGATTCAGTATTGTTGAATGTATCTGGGGAAGCTACGACGAAGAATTTGTGGGAAAAACTTGGGACTTTGTACCAATCTAAGTCTCTGGTGAATAAGTTGTTTCTGTGAAAAAAATTGTATAACCTGAGGATGAAGGATGGAGACTCGAGATCGGAAGAGCATTTGGATACTTGCTTCAATACGTAGTAGAGTCGATTTGTCATGCGATTTGATATTAAAATCTCGGATGAAGATAAGTGCATCAGTTTTTTGTGTTCTCTACCAGACTCGTGGGATAGTCTGGTTATTGCAATAGGTAGCAATACAACTACCTTGAATTTTGATGACATTGTCTCAGCCTTGTTGTCAGAGGAAATGAGACGGAGAAATATGGAGGGCCAGAATGGAGATGCCTTATCTGTACGAGGAAGGTCCCAAAACATAAACAAGAATAAGGTTTCGAGTGGGAGATCCAAATCTAGAGGGAGATCTAAATCTCCTGGAAAGTTTGTAAAGGTATGCTGGAAATGCGGAAAGGAAGGGCACTACAAAAAGTAGTGCAGATCTAAAGCTCCTGAGAAAGGAAAGGGATCTGATGATGCTCCTTCTGCAGAGGCAAAAACCACCTCAGATGAAGGTGGGGATGTGTATTTGGCTTCTTCTTCAAACACACATGTAGATCATGAGTCATGGTTGATTGACTCGGGTGCATCCTTTCACTTCACTCCCCATAGGGAGTGGTTCTGCGAGTATGAGAAATATGATGGTGGTGATGTCTTCCTAGGGGATGATAGGAAGGCCAGAATCGTCGGATGTGGAAAGGTCAAGCTGAAGCTGCAAGGTGGAAGGATTAGAACACTTCCTGGTGTTCTGCATATTCCTGCATTGGCCAGAAATTTGATTTATGTAAGCAAGATGGATGATGCAGGTGTAAAAACAGTGTTAGAGAAAGATGCCTGCAAGATGGTTCGAGGAGCACTGGTATTGATGCGGGGAGTTCAAACTGGAACTATGTACAAGCTACAAGGTAGCACTGTTATTGATGGGTGTAACAGTTCTGTGGTTCTTGAAAGAGGAGCAGAAAGCCTAGTTGTCTCTAGAGAAAAGACCATGCTATGGCATCAAAGGCTTGGACATATTGGAGAGAAGGGCCTTCGGATACTGCATAGAAATGGTATGGTAGAAGGTATGTCTAATTTCTCTCTGGATTTCGATTTCTGTGAACATTGTGTATATGGGAAGTAGAATCGGGTGATTTTTCCTTCTGGTGCTAAGAGGGAAAACAAGATATTAGAACTTGTGCACAGTGATGTGTTTGGGCCTGTGTCAGTTCCATCACTGGGAAAGTCTGTGTACTATGTTTCATTCATAGATGACTTCTCAAGGAATACATGGATATATTTCTTGAGGAAGAAATCTAAAGTCTTTGACAAATTTAAAGAATTTAAGGCTATAGTGGAAAACCAGACAGAGAAGAAGATAAAGGCATTGAGGACAGATAATGGTGGGGAGTTCTGCAAGAAGGAATTTGAAGAGTTCTGTAAGAAGTGTGGTATAGCACGGCAGAAGACTACTCCATACACACCTCAGCAAAATGGATTTGTAGAAAGAATGAACAGAACACTGATGGAAAAGGCAAGAAGCATGCTCAGTGGTACCGGGTTAGGACAAGAATTCTGGGCAGAGGCAGTGGAGACTGCATGTTACTTAGTTAACATATCACCTTCATCAGCGTTGGAGGATAAGACCCCACATGAGGTATGGACTGGTAAGAAACCCTCTATTTCACATCTAAGGGTATTTGGATGTGATGCATATGTACATGCTCCAAAGGAGAAAAGGACCAAGTTGGATAATAAATCTGAAAGGTGCATCTTTATTGGGTATAAGGATGGTTTAAAGGGTTACAAGCTTTGGAACCCAGAAACAAGGAAGGTTGTGTACAGTTGAGATGTGGTGTTTAGAGAAGTGAAAGATGTTGTTAAACATGAAGTCCTACCAAAGGAACCTGAGAAGATAGAGTTTGAGCTAAAGGAGGATGAATCAGACTCTACAACGGAAGAAGACTCAGAAGATGAAGAGCCACAAACTCCAGCTTTGAGAAGATCAGTTCGGGAAAGAAGGCAACCAGAAAGGTATAGTCCATCTGCTTTCTGTTCAGGTTTTGCCTTAACTATAACTGATGATGAACCCAGAACTGTCAGGGAGGCAGTAGATTCAGAGGATGGAAAACTACGGAAGGAGGCCATGGTTGATGAAATGGCATCCTTGCACAAAAATGATGCATGGGATTTGGTGGAGTTTCCGGCTGGAAGGAAGCCCATTGGGAGAAAATGGGTGTTTAAGAAGAAGATGAATGTAGAAGGCAAGGTGGAGAAATACAAAGGGATTTGGTAGCCAAGGTTATTATTTAGTGTAGGAATTGATTTTGGTGATATTTTTTCTCCTGTTGCCAAAGTTACTTCTATTAGATTACTTTTATCTGTTGCTGCTGCATTTGATTTTGAGATAGAACATATGGATGTGAAGACAAAATTTCTTCACGGGGATCTAGAAGAGGAGATCTACATGAAGCAACCTGAAGGCTTTATGGTGAAGGGTAAGAAAGAACTGGTGTGCAGGTTGAAGAAGTCTCTGTATGGGTTAAAACAGTCACCGAGGATGTGGTATCAGAAATTTGATACCTATATACGGGGACTTGGCTTCACCAGAAGCAAGGAGGATCACTGTGTTTATTTTAAATTAATTGGTGACTGTGTTATTTATGTGGTCTTGTATGTGGATGATATGTTGTTAATTGGAAATGACAAAGAAATTATCCAAGATTTGAAGACCCAACTGTTCTCCAAATTCGACATGAAGGATCTTGGTGCTGCAAACTATATTTTGGGCATGGAAATTAAGAGAGATCAAGCAAAGAGGAAGCTCTGGTTAAACCAGAGGAAGTATGTCGAGACTATATTGCAGAGGTTCAATATGCAGGATAGTAAACCGGTGAAAGTTCCTATTCCTGTAGGTGTAAAGCTATCTGTTGAACAGTGTCCCAAGACACAAGAAGAAGAAGAGGATATGTCCCGTGTTCCATATGCAAGTGCAGTGGGTAGCCTGATGTATGCAATGGTTTGTACTAGACCAGACATTGCACATGCAGTGGGAGTATTGAGCAGGTTTATGTCAAACCCAGGGAAGGAGCATTGGACGGCAGTGAAGCGGGTGTTCAGATATTTACGTGGCACTAGTGATTATGGCTTGTGCTACCAGGAAGACCAGGATTAGAAAGAATGTTGGACATTCATGGTTTTGTTGATGCAGACTGGGCTGGAGATCTGGACCAAAGAAGATCTACAAGTGGGTATGTGTTTAGTCTATTTGGAGGCGCAGTCAGTTGGATGAGTAAAAGACAGTCTATAGTGGCTCTTTCAACTACAGAGGCAGAATACATAGCGGCCACTCATGCAAGCAAGGAAGCAATTTGGTTGCAGAGATTGTGTTCAAGTATGGGGTTGGTACAGCAAGCTATAAGGATAGACTGTGATAGCCAAAGTGCAATTTTCTTGGCTAAGAACCCTGCTTATCATTCAAAGACAAAGCACATTGATGTTCGATATCACTTTGTTAGAGATATGGTTGAGGCTAAAAGGGTGTTGCTGGTAAAGGTGGACACTTTGAAGAATGTTGCAGATGCATTGACGAAGTCTGTGAGCAGTCAGAAGTTCTCTTGGTGTAGAGAAACAATGGGTGTTGAAGAATTAGCCCAATGACTAAGCTCTCCTGTGGCCTGACGGAAAGAAAATTGTTGAATTCTTAGTTGAACTGAGAGGGGGGGTGAATCAGTGCAATACATACATGAGCTTTTTAAATTTTCATCAGCTTATTTATAGCTAACTTTTGTACTCAACCTTAGTATATGAACATTCTTAATATGTTGCAGCAAGTATTAAATTAATGTGACATTAAACTTATTATGAGAGCAGTAAACATTAAGCAGATTTGATAAATCATCTCAGCACATAGGCAACACAGATAGAGACAGCAAATATAAGTGGAAACCCATAAAGGAAGAAAACCACATCTTATTATTGTTGTGATGCAAAGGCAAGCTCCAACTCCCTCTCACCACTGTTTTTCTGCAGGCACCAACCTACAGGAGGCTCCAACCTCAATTCTTCAAGCTACAACTTGCAAGGAAGCTCCAACTCCCTTCAATTTTTCTGCAGGCACCAACCTACAGGAGGCTCCAACCTCAGTCAGCTACAACTGACAGCTATCAAGCTTCAACTTGATAGGGAAGCTCCAACTTCCTCAATTTATCACAAGAAATGTTTGTTGATTTACCTCAGATATCAGCTCTGTTCTGTAGCATCTCTTTCTGCTCCTCTCTTCCTTATCTTCTCTGCCTCAATCTTCTATATTTTTCATTCTCTATCCTTACTCTCTCTAACCTCTCTATGCATATCAAGATGATATTACTTATAGAGAATTCCTGATGACTGTTTGTATTCCTCTAGGAATTCGAAATGGATAGTCATACCTCTTGGTCTTCAGCCTTCTCATTTCTTTTCAGCTCACTCAGAAAAATGTAACTGTAGGTGTTTATTTTAATATTACAGTGGGATATTTGCTCTCTTCCGAAGACTTGCCAATGCATCACAAACAATATAAACCAATTAAAATATTACATTTAATTACAATGAGAGCTCCAGCTCACTCATTCAGCCTTCAGGATCGCTGCGCATTTGTCTTTTCTTTGATTGTGTTTGTCCCTTTCTCTCCTCTGTATGCCTTTCTGTTTATAGCTGCTGCGTAACTCCTGTATTTATGTAACTGCACTTTTTATATCATGTGAATCTGTAATAGCGCCTTTTATATATATAACAGTGCCTTTTATATATATAACCCAATTTCATTTCTCAGCATAATTATACAGAGTTTAATCATACAAACTGCCTTTTAATACAACTTAAATCAACTCTCGGCGTAATAATAAAAGCCTGTTTAACATATAAAATGCCCTTTCGGGCCCACCATCCGAACTTTGTTTTGTGCTCCGATGCGATGACCCTTTGTTCTTTTTATTTTTCCGATGTGATGCGTCCGATGTGATTAATCGCAATCGCAAATTCCATTTGCATGTTCCGATGCCCTGCATTAACTCCGATGCGCTGTAACACTGTTCTGCCGGAATTCAAACATATATTAATCACCGTTTATACGCCCATCGGGTCCGGGCTTCAATCGCAATCGCAAGTTTTGGTTGGATGTTCCGATATGCCCATACTGCGATGCTCCGATGCGATTAGGCCGGAATTCAAATACATATCGATTATGGTTCATTGATCCATCGGGTCCGAGCTTCAATCGCAATCGCAAGTTTTGGTTGGATGTTCCGATATGCCCATACTGCGATGCTCCGATGCGATTAGGCCAGAATTCAAATACATATCGATTATGGTTCATTGATCCATCGGGTCCGGGCTTTCATCGCAATCGCAACTCTTTGTTTACATGTTCTGCTGCACAGTTTTTCTCCGATGCGATTGGGAAAGGGTCCCACCATATAAGGCTTTGTTACCTTTGGTTCTTTTGATCTCGGGCTCAATAATATGATACATATACTTTGTATTGTAGTCCTGGTCCTTTGTGTATAAACCACTCCATATATATATATATATATATATACGCCTTGTATTTTAACCATTAGCACGAGATATTATGATGTATTCAATTCACGAGCCCACATATATTTGATAGAATTCACACCTTTAATTCATTTAAATGCCAGCGCCCTTTGAACATATAAACCCGCATACAGATGCATTATATAAGATTTGATCTTTATATATATATGTCAATATATTATAGACCAACACACACATATATATATATATACTTCGCATAGATCAAAAGTCAGGGCATGTATTGAACAAAGGCGCTACCCTTTGTTTGATATATATGTATACTTTGCTGATGGTTTAAGACTAACATTGCTTGTCGCCCACGATGCATTGTACCCTGCCTTTATATATTGCGCACCATATAAATATCTACGGTTTGGACCTTTGAATATAAGGCGCAACATAAAAGAGGCGCTACATATATATAAGATTTATGTTTCCGCTTTAATGTATCCCCCAGCTGGGTAATGATTCTCGGAATAAGTTTTATATATATCATTCAGCTTGGGTTATGATTCTCGGAATAATATATATCCACCCGCCTGGGTTACGATTCCTGGAATAAGGTTTATATATATTTATATATATATATATATATATATATATATATATATATATATATATATATATATATATATATGTTTATATATATATAACTGTAAAAAAAACTGAGTTGAATTCCCGAATATTATGTATCCTCCTTTGGGTTAGGTTCCGGAATTGTGTTTTATGTATCCTCACGTTGGGGTAATGATTCTCGGAATAACGGCTCTATCTCCTCTCTGCCTTTACGCGATAATGGCTCTGCCTCTGCCTTGACATACATGCCTTCGTTGTACCTCTTGCTCGACCTCTGCCTATACTACATGACCGTTTTCATCTCTTCCCTCTTGTATTTTATAACTCTTTCATATATAACTTGCTCTACGTAAATATTACATTGTCTTCACACTTTCTTGTGCTTTGCCTATCTCTGCATGTGTTGCTACCTCCTTTTCCATCGATGACAATATTTCCAACAAAAACAACAAGTGGGATAATGTTGGGTATGTGTTATATTCTTTCCACAATTAGCCCTACGCGCTGTTGTTGCGTTGGGTGCGATGAGGGGGTCACGGGGGCGGCGGCCCCACGTGCGGGGGGCGGGGCGGGCGCCCGCCGAAAAATTTTTTGGTATCAGTCCCACTCATAGGCGGACCCACCCATGTTTGTGCATGAGTTTGCACATGGTTTTGGGGTACGATGGTTTCGCTGGTATTTTGTAGATCCTCTCAAGGGAACTATGGTTATGTTTCTAATCCGGGGTTAATGGATTGGGGTTTCATATGTATGCTTCAGCATGTATATATATGTGTTGTAACACTAAAAGGAATATAATGAAAAATCAAGCTAGTCGTCCCGATTTGGGATCCAGGGGAAAATCTCTATGTTTATCTGTTTTATGTTTTATGCTCTCACTATTGTTTATTTTCTGTTATAAGATTCGTGTGTAGATAATTTATGTTCAGGGTTAAAACCTACAATACTGATATGAAGCTCAAATCACTCCCCTTTGATCTCTTAAGCAAGCTAATCTAAAGAGAGGATGGAATTTCCGCATAGGAATTCATTGCACTAAGCAGTGCAGCAACTCCAGCTAAACTGCTGAAGCATGCAAATGGTCTCAAGACAAAAATAGCCTAATACATGAATGAATATCCTTTGATGCTATGCCTTCCTTTTATCTTTGTTAAGCCTCCTCACCCTGGACCCCACACAAAGTTGAGGTGACTTCTTCATGAAGCTTCCTCTTTCAAAAATGCGCTGCCCTAGTTAGCTTCCTTCCTCTTTGTGACAGCATTGTTGACTTGCTCAGCTGGAACCAATCCACCTGCAATGCCTCTGTTCACACCAAGGGATCTTCAATCCGGTTCTCATATGTGTGTCTAGGCTGATCCTTGTTCACATTTAGCTAGTTTACTTGATTATTTCTTCCTCCTCAAGAATGGTTGTTGACTTAGTCAAACTTGACTATGTCTCCATCTAAAATGTCCTTGTTCACACTTAGAAGTGTAAAACCAACTCCTAAGGTGATCTCTTCCCTTAATAAGGTGGAATTTATTCATATTTTATTGTTCATGAGCCTCCTTGCCCATTTATTCTTCTCCTAGGTGAAAGTAGCAAAATCTAATATTCCAATTTGCTTATGTGAAAATTTTGGAATATTACAGTCCTCCCCTCCCAAATGTTGCTTGTCCTCAAGCAACTGCAAGGATAGGACTGAAGAGCACCCTATTCTCCCCTACAGCAACCTCATAAGATTAAATCCTCCAAGGATCAAGGTGTTGCATCATCAATACATCTCCAAGTTTCCCCTCCAAAGTGTGAAAGCCATCTTTTGGGAAGCATCCCAAATAGCTAACGTTGTGTGACAATGAAACATCCATGGAAGCAACAATGGACTATTTGTAGGTCCTCTTGAAGCATGAGGGCTGATATAGATTGGGATTCATCATCCCCATTTAAATCCCTCCTCCCCAAGCTATCAACCAAACAAAATGAGTCACCGTCCAAAATGGTAACTCATGCAAATCATCCTCCACCTGAAGCTCTGGAAAAGTAGGTGGGCTGAAATTTTGGACATGGTAGACATAACAGTCTACCCCACGCTGCTTTCCTCTCCACTTAAGACAAGTGTAAAGGATTTTTAGTTCTTGGGCTGCCATCATGTTGCCCTCAAATAGCAAGAAGGAAGCTAGACCTCCAAAGGTCCCTCTCCCAGCACTGTACATCAAGTTGGCCCAAACCATCTCATACATGATGGACAAGAAATTACCATCATATGGCAATCCATCCATCCCATGGCCCTCCTCATTAAGAAAAAAATATGTTGTTTTAGAGGCCATGTCTCTTCCCATGCTCCCCTTAGAGCATGCAATGTAGAAAGTTTGGGGATGCTCCTCCCCCAAGAACACACCCACTCCATGTGTCCCTCCTCCAATCATGATCCTCATATAGGCAAGGACAACATCAGCAAATAGGATCATGATCAGCAGCATACTGAGAGAAAGACTAAAGGTTTCATGTGTTGCTGGAAGGTACCAATAGTCTCACAAGTGGTCACAGTGCAGTCTTCCCCACTGCAGCTTCAGACAATGGTATGGCAGGTTGTCTCTTCACAAATGGCTTGTTGTATAAGTCATCACACGCACTAGTAAATAGTAGATGGCTAGATATGTCAATTGAGCACACAAGAAGTAGTCACATACTTGCCCCAGATCATATAGTAGATGGTTGTCTCTATCATGATAGCTGGCCAAAATTAGACCATGGAGCCTAAAGAGAAATTTGCCACTTTGGATAGAAATGCACTGCAAGGAAATGGTAAGAGTATACAAATATTCTGTTGAACAATCAATAAGTGTAAAAATAGAATTCTTACCATGTGATGGAAACAAGATGGTGGCAAGATCCATATATGAATCCTCCATAGTGGTATGGCATACCAATCTGAAGAGGAATGAATCACATGCTCCATGAAAATCCTCCTTCTTATTCTTGGACATCCAAGTCAAGGAGAACATACCACAGCAACCAATGAGTCCATCCACCACTCTATCAATCTCTCCTCCTCTAGGCCCACCAAGTGTATCAAATATGAAGTGATCCTGGGAACACTCCACCATCAAGCTCATGCCCCAAAGTGATAGCGTTGTTGGCCCATGCAAATAGGCCCTTTCCAACTCATAAATACATTCTCTAACATGTTTTATGTCAAAGACTCCTCCCATAATGTTTCCATCTCCTCCCATTACAACATCATGCAAAATGTGACAGCAACTCTTCCCTTGCTCTCTCTCAACCCTCCAAAGCAAAAAATGTCTTTGTTGCCTCATCATACCTCCATCATATAACTGATGCAGTGAAAACAAAATGACCATATCATCATAATGCATCCACACTCCTTGTTGCCCCATGATGAAAGTATCCTGCCAATCTTCCTTCCTCTTCTCACCCCATGGAAAAGGACATGTAATAGGTTGACCAAACTCTCTCAAGAGTAGCCAACACAGTCTTGCTTCCTGTTGCCTAGTATCATAGAGTTGCAAGTAACTTTCTAGGTTCTTGCTCTCTATCCACATCCACCTATCCATTGATGAATGCCTCCGAGCATTCTCTATCTTGGCACTCCTCCAAAAGAGGCTACCATCTTCCCATATCAGATTTTTCTCCTTGCATTTCATGAGATGCTGAAATGCAACTCCTTGAAGACCTCCAAGAAAAGATCTCTCATCAATGATCATCTTGAACCCATAAGGATCCATGTGACTCGAAGTCAAATCCTCCTTGCTGCAGCTTCTTAACAGCGTTGTAACCCTCCTCTAGGGTGTTCTGGCTATCTCATTTCTCTTCTGCATGAATTTGTTTGGAGAAAATTTCACTCCATCCTTCGAGATTTCACACTCCAACCTCAAGGGTTGTGTGTAACTCATTAGTGATACATGAGGTTGATGGTTCAAATCTCCCTTGAACCCTTCAAGCTTGCACAGCGCAGTGCAATCTTGTTTCTCTATCTCAGCAATATCATTTGATCCTGGGCCATATGCAAACAAATCTCCAACCCTTTCCATAAAATTTTCTGAAATGTTGAAACATGGAAATTTATGCATACCTCTGTGAGTCTTTGGGACATATTTTATGGTTGCAAGAGGTCCTCTCTTCAATGTGCTGGCTGATCCAACTGCTGATGTAGAAGGAAGCTCTCTTAAGGCTATGGCAGTGCTAGTACTTTCCTCCTCCCATGGTGGTGTGGGTCTTCTCTCCTCCGATATTTCCTCATCAAAGGTTATGATTAGATCTTGAGTGAACTCAGAAAAAGAAGTCACACTTGTGTGGTTTAAGTGACTGCACCACCAAGCATTGGCTTCACCCTCCAGGTGCAGCGTTGCAACTTCTGTTGCCTCCCTCTCTTCCACTGGATGAAGTATGAAGAATTCCTTAAGCTTTCTTTCCCAAGATCTTGCTGTAGTTGACCCATAAAATTTAAACAATAGGAATATATTGCCTTTGATCTCTTCTTTGCTGCAAGGTCTTCTTTCTTCTCTCAGTTGAATAAACTGAGGAAAATCTAGGGTCTCTTTGAAAGCCCTAGGTTGGCACTTGTATTCTTCGAAATACCCACTCAAGATTTCATGCTCTAATTGGTCTCCTTGATCTTCACTTCCTCTATGAGAATAGGAAGTGCATGCATCTTCTTCTGCTTCTTGAAACCTAGAGGTTTCACTGCAGCTCTCTCCTCCTTGAAACCCTTTTGGAGATTCAATGCATTTCTCTTCTTCTTTATTCTTGGATATGAAAATTGATGAGAGTAAGCTCATCCTCTCCATTATTTTTATCTCCTCTTCTTCTTGGATCTGAAATCCACAGGCTGAGCCAAGATGGCAACTCTGATACCACTATAATGTTCCAAATCTAGAACTCTGCAATGAATAAGCTGTATAATGGTCCTGTTATGATGAATAAGCTTAAAATATGCATAAAAAACACATAGAAATCATTTTTAACTACAAAAGAAACTGGTACTTCGTTTCATGATCTGGAAAGTAGGGAAAAAGGGTGTTTTATGCCCTAAAAAGGTTATTTTCATAAATGAGCATAAAAGTAAGTAGGGGAAACGGCAGGATATGATATATTAGGTCATGAGGGACCTATTCTCTGAATTTCATCTCAAACTATTACTCCTAGCTATGTTAAGCAACTCCTCCTTTCCCGACTAGGCTAGAAATTGTTGATTTCCCATGACTTTGCTAAACATAAATCTCTGAATACTATGAGAGCGTAATTTTCATGGGGGTTTCTACATAAAATGATAAAATAATACTTTTACACAACTTATATTGATCAAATAATAAATAAATGGAGGTTTACACTCTTATACAGCAAAAACAAGACACCCGACAAAGGATCCCGGCAAAATGCATGAATAACAAGCAGCACTGCAGAAATAATGTAGTTAATGCATCTCTGTATTATACATGGATGAATATGACATGAGATAATATAATAATACAAATAAATTTCCCTAGGCATTCTTAATGGAACTCCCGGAGGGAAATGAACAACTCCTCCTCAAAGACTAGCACACAAAGGCAATGTTTAACCCAGCAACAATGCTTCTGTAGAAAAGGACGTAGTTTCTGAAGTAAATTGCATTGTGGCTGAAAGTGGATGAATGGCCCCAAGCCAAATACTGATATGAAGCTCAAATCACTCCCCTTTGATCTCTTAAGCAAGCTGATCTAAAGAGAGGATGGAATTCCCGCATAGGAATTCCTTGCACTAAGCAGTGCAGCAACTCTGGCTAAATAGCTGAAGCATGCAAATGGTCTCAAGACCAAAATAGATGAATACATGAATGAATCTCCTTTGATTCTATGCCTTCATTTTATCTTTGGTGAGCCTCCTCACCTCGAACCCCACACAAATTTGAGGTGACTTTTTCATGAAGCTTCCTCTTTCAAAACTGCGTTGCCCTAGTTAGCTTCCTTCCTCTTTGTGACAGCGTTGTTGACTTGGTCAACTGGAACCAATCCACCTGAAATGCCTCTGTTCACACCAAGGAATATTCAATCCAATTCTCATATATGTGTCTAAGCTGATCCTTGTTCACATTGAGCTAGTTTACTTGAGTATTTCTTCCTCCTCAAGAATGGTTGTTGACTTAGTCAAACTTGACTATGTCTCCATCTAAAATGTCCTTGTTCACACTTGGAAGTGTAAAACCAGCTCCTAAGGTGATCTCTTCCCTTAATAAGGTGGAATTTATTCATATTTTATTGTTCATGGGCCTCCTTGCCCATTTATTCCTCTCCTAGGTGAAAGTAGCAAAATCTAATATTCCAATTTGCTTATGTGCAAATTTTGGAATATTACAGGGGGTAAATCAGTATTTCTTTTCAATTGTTATTTTTACCAGTTAGATCACTTAAATTTATAATACAAAATGAACAATGATGGAATAAATAATTTTATTGATTTCTTCTTTACAATAAATCAAGTACAATAATAGTACAGGGCTCCAACCCTAGATGAAGAGTCCAATATTCCAGGCTCCAACCTGTATTGTGCCAAGCACCAACTTGGACTTTCCAAGGCTACAACCTTGTCAATTTGAGGCACCAACCTCTAGGGCTCCAACCCTATCTCTGGTACAGGCTCTGACCTCGTTTCTCGAGGACTCCATTCATCTAGGGCTCCAGCCCTATCTTCCAAGGCACCGACCTTGTCTCTATGAGGCTCCAACCTATTGGGCTTCAACCCTCATCTTCACTTCATCAAAATATGTTTGGTTATTCTTCACGACTCCCAATGTCTTCTTGAACGAGCCATGTCAATCTTCAACAATTTATTGACCAAATTACTTCATCAATGACAACCTTGTCTTCTTAGAAGGTGTCACAACTACTCTTCAGGTCACCCAAACAAGGATCTCCAAAGTTCTCCATGAGGGCTTGAGCAAAACATCATTTCTCCAAAGTGTGCCTTCAAAATGTCAGCTCCAAGATATGTCTTCACAAAGCTTCAACTATTTCAAATTCTCCTCCAAACTATCTTCAAGGATGCTTCAAGGGTGCCCCAAGACTTCTTCAAGGTCTCTTCAATACACTACACCAAGCCTGTTCCAAGGATCTCCACGATCTTCAAAGCTCTGAAGTGTGATTTACAATAATGTCTTTAAAAACCGTCCTCAATGTGCTTCAGCAAGTGTGGTATAGAACATCAGTCCTCAATAGGTTTATTTCAAAATTATCTTCGAGATCTTCAAACTTGTTCCAAAGAGTATAAGATGGGCCTAGTCCAAATCTGGCTTCAAGGTCTATTATACAATTCGTTCAACAGTTCCTCTAGGTCTGCTCCAGTAAGTATCTTCAATGGTGCTTTTAAGAATAAGACTTTAATACTCAGGTCTTTCTCCAAAGAGGTACTTCCACAAGACTCTTAAGTCATCACTGTCCAAGACTTCACTTCTTCTCCACCAAGACTTCAATACTGAGGTTGCTTGAACGAGATTTCTAACCAAGACTTTAATTCTTGCACCAAGCTTAACTCCTATCAACCCATTGTACCAAGATTTTGTGACCAATAGGAAGTTCCTATGCCAAGTTCTAAGGTTCTGTGGTGGTGTCCTTAAATGTGTTCACAAAGATTCTGAAATAACTTCATATAGCATGGCATTGTGACCTCAAACACACTTCAATAAAACCTAGAGTAAACTACAAATGTGCTCAGAGATGGTGTTGGATCACCTCAAAAAATTATAAAAGATAAGTCTCATATCCACACATTTTTCTTCATAAGAGAGTACCTTCCAAATGCATACAATCTGCACTAAATCGCATAGATGCCCTTAAATAGTGCCTCTAAAGAGATCAGATTATCTTCTTCAGATCTGTGTGAAATAGCCTCAGGTTTACCACTTAACTTACTTCTGTTCTAGGGTCGAAATGGCCTCAGACAAGGGCTATTCTTCTGATTTAAATAATCCCCAACCAAGACTGCAATTATGAGTTGTTTAGAATTACTAACCATTCATTGTTTGAGAATATATACTTCAGTCTATCCAATCAAATTTGTGATCCAAATTGTCCAATCTGAGCTTGTTGTCCTCTAATTTGAGCCTCTTTGTCACAGTTTTCCCAAACAATAATTCTCTTATGTCCTCCTCGGCCTCTGTCTTCGTTTTTTTGCCACTTTCTGAATTCTTTACTAAAATATTGGTTGAAATGAGGTGTTGGATGTCATATTTATATAGGATTTGATTTATGACAGATAGACATGTCCTTTTGCAGTGAGGTCGACTAGTATAACTGAGTATAGGTCGGATCATGAGAAATAATTTAATATGCTATCTTAAAAATTCATTTTCTCCTAAACTACGAGGAGTTTGAGGGCAAGTGAGGGCTCATTAGAAAGGGGAAAGAGTCCTTTATAAGCTAGTGAAGGAATCATTGTAACATGATGTCTTCAAGATGTAGAAAACTAATTTTCTTTATGACTGTTCAGAATTTTATGACAGCCCTTAGGAATTTTAGTATTCCTCATGTATAAGGATATTGGGACAGACTGAGGGTTAGGGAAATTTAATTAGAACTTAAAAAGTGGTCTCCAACCATCATTCATATCATCAAGTCCATCCATTATCAAGTGTGTCATTATTCATGTCATCATCTTATTAAATGTTTAGGACAGAGTTTTAAGGCTTCTTTATCAACAGTAAGAATATCATAATATGAGGTTATGGCATCTTCACATTCCAACAACAAGGTTAATTAAAGGACTTTAATCACTTGGTTGTTATGGGCATCTAGGGAAACACTACGCATCACAAGAATTTTCCATCACAAACAATCTCATATTCACATCAATGACAACCTTGACTAACAGTCTCCCCTTTTGTCATTGATGGAAATATTCTGGTCCTTCGAACATTTTCTCCCCCTTTGACATCAATGGCAAACGGGGTGCCCAAGTACTCCCCCTATCAAGTTGCTTCTCTTCATGATATTTTCTTCATCAATAATAGTTCTTCATAGATATGTTGCTCCCCCTGTCGTGGTGCTCTTCCTTCTAGAAATGTGGTCCATGACAGATGTGTTTTCATTTCTTCATGTGATGAGCCAACTCCCCCTACTGGCATAAACTCCTTTAGCTCAAGTAATATTTCTTTCTTTGTGATCAAGTGGAAGAAATCTTCAATAATGGTCCACCAGATGAGTAAGGGATTGTTTTCTTCAATGGATTTGCTCCTGAGAAATGATCTATCAAAAGATGATTGTCCATGTGTGACTCATCAAGAATTTCATAGGTCCCTTTTACAGATAGCTTCCGCAAGAATGATCACAAGCTCCCCCTAACTCTATGCATGGTCTCCTTTTTGGCAGAGTCTTATCGTCAAATATTTGGAATATCACATCTGCCAAGGATGTCTTCATCAAATCAATAACATGTGTTATTGTCTTGAGTATCCAAGAGACTTTCAGTTTGCTTCCTTCTCCATACTTGTGTAACTTTCTTTTCTGGATTGGTTGGCATGGTTCTAGCATGTGTAGAGACCCAAGTCAAGTTACAATCACATGCCACATATCCAATGTTATGGAAATTAAAGCACTCCATCTTGTTCATGAATGAGAAATCACGACTTCTTGCAAAATTTCTTCTAGGAGATTGATGGGGACCATTATACTGGTCTTTGTGATATTCCATACAATCTTTTGCCATGTGCCCAAAGTTTGTACTAGAATAGCAATATCCAAGAAATATACTTTGGTACCTGGGAGATGAAGATTTCCTTGAAGTACTTATGATGTATTTTTTCCTTGTGATTCTTTTATGATATTCATTTCCTTTTGTATTCTTGACATCATCTGTAAGTCTCCTTGGAGTAGGGTTTCTTCTAATGTCATATTGACTCTTGCCTTTACTGGAACTAGGAGTATCATTTCTTCCTAGCTTCCTCACATCCTTATTGTTTGAAGCATTATCATTCTTGCTTGAGGGTTCACCTGCATAGCCAAGACCTAATTTATCAAGAGGAGATCTTTGATGACTTAGGATTTCATCTAGGGTTTGAGAGCTTTTCAAGTTCTTATTCAGCAATACAACTTCCTTTTTAAGAGTGACAATTTCTCCCTTCAATTTTTCACAATCTTCATCTTTCATACTAGTTGCCTCTTCATTTCTTCCATCATCCTTCTTGCTTCGTGTGCTTCAATTTTAAGGGAGATGATATTTGATTTCATCATGAATATGTCTTCATCCTCCTTTGCTAGACTTCTCTCTGTTTATTCTTTTGTTCTTGTAGCTTCACATGTTTCGGCCTTGAGAATATTGATGTCTGATTTTAATTTGAAGATTTCTTCATCCTTTTCTTCTACTTTTCATATCATGGTGTTTCTCTCCTTTTATGCTTCATCAACTTGTCCTTCTATGAATTCCAAATTTTCCATTGCCTTCTTGGTTCCTTGCGCTGGTTTCCTTGCTTCTTCTAGTTGACATCTAAGAGAGGAGACCTCTTCCTTGTATTGACCAATCTTTGCTTCAAGATTGTTCAAGCTCTTAATTCTTTGTTCAAGTTGGATTGACAAATTTTCTTCCCTTTTCTTTGCCTTATCTAATTGGTTTTTCATAGATATGACTTCTTCATGATTATTTCTTTTGTTTTTCTAAAATTCCTCCTTAAGTTTGACGAGCTCCTCATTTCTTTCTTGTACTTGAAGCTTGAAAAGATCAAATTCCTTCCTTGTCTTGTCTTGGTCACCTATTGCGATTTCTTCTTAAGTTCCTCATTTTCCTTTTTCAAACTGTTAATCTCTTCCATGGCATATATAAGCTTAGTCAGGATATTTTCTTCAAAGTCTTCTTTTCTTTCTTCTTCTTCTAGGTCTTCTTTGGTCTTTATGTCATCATTCTTATTTTCAACTTCCGTGATGGGTTCAGGATTTCCTTCTTGCTTTTAATCATCTTCTTGACTAGAAGTCATGGTCAATGCCCCTTTTGAGTGAAGATCATAAAGTTTGTCCCATATGCTTTTTGCTGACGAACATTTTTCAAAAATGGCCTTCATAGAGTTTGGTAGACCATTCAATATTACTTTCATTTCTTTTGTATTATGCTCCTTGGATTCTCCTTCCATCATGCTATCAGTAATCACCAATTTCAAAACTTCAATGCCCTGAGTCTTTAAGAAATTCCTCATTCTTGCCTCCCATATATCAAAGTTTCCATTTAACAATGGGGCTTTCCCAATTTGATCATCCTCTACTTTCTTGGTTGAAGAAGAGACACATTTAGAATGGTTGGAGGCTTTCTTCCTTGGCTTTGCATTTTTGTTTTAAGGATCTACCTTCAAGCTGTTAGGATTATGAGCAAAGGTACTTGCTTTGATTCCAATTGTTGGAAATACTGAGAGGGGGGATGAATCGGCATTTCTTTTCAATTGTTATTTTTACCATTTAGATCACTTATATTTAGAACACAAAATGAAAAAAGATGGAATAAATACTTTTATTAATTTCTTATTTACAATAAATCAAGTACAATAATAGTATAGGGCTCCAACCCTAGATGAAGACTCCAATCTTCCAGGCTCCAACCTGTATTGTGCCAAGCACCAACTTGGACTTTCCAAGGCTCCAACCTTGTCAATTTGAGGCACCATCCTCTAGGGATCCAACCCTATCTCTAGTACAGGCTCCGACCTAGTTTCTCGAGGACTCCAATCCTCTAGGGCTCCATCCCTATCTTCCAAGGCACCGATCTTGTCTATATGAGGCTCCAACCTCTTTGGTTGCAACCCTTAACTTCACTTAATCAAAATATGTTTGGTTATTATTCACGACTCCCAATGTCTTCTTCAACAAGCCCTGTCAATCTTCAACAATTTATTCACCAAATTACTTCATCAATGACAACCTTGTCTTCTTAGAAGGTGTCACCACTGCTCTTCATGTCACCCAAACAAGGATCTCCAAAGTTACTCCATGAGGTCTTCAACACAACATCATGTCTCCAAGTGTGCCTTCAAAATGTCAGTTCCAAGATATGTCTTCACAAAGATTCAATTGTTTCAAATGCTCTTCCAAACACTCTTAAAGGATGCTTCAAGGGTGCCCCAAGACTTCTTCAAAGTCTCTTCAATACACTACACCAATCTTGTTCCAATGATCTCCATGATCTTCAAAGCTCTGAATTGTGATTTCAAGAATGTCTTTAAAAACAATGTGCTTTAGCAAGTGTGATATAGAACATCAGTCTACAATAGGTTTGTTTTAACACTATCTTCGATATCTTCAAACATGTTCCAAGGAGTATAAGATGGGGTTGGGCCAAATCTGGCTTCAAGTTCTATTATAAAATTCATTCAACAGTTCCTCTAGGTATGCTCTAGTAAGTATCTTTGATCTGAAAATGTGAGAACTTCTTATTTCTAATACAGAGATGGACAGTAGGGGCATTTACAGGATATGTCACCTTTAAATAAAGGATGAGATCCCGAAGCTTGATAGCCCTTTACAGTCTCTTCCTAAAGAAATAATAGAAGTAATCACTAATGATCTGATAATGAAACTACTTGTTTGCTGGTGCAAGGTATTCATTATCCACAAACTTATGTGTGCAAACTGTTTAATGTGTTTTGCAATTGGAACAAAATGACTTTGATGAGTTTATGAGTCTTTTTGTATGTATGAGGCTTCTTCTTGTTTACTGTTTAACATATTTAACTCTGAAACTAAGCAGCAAATAAATCACAGAATATAACTCAGCATATGATAAGGCAGTTCACCCCTCTTGGGCTACATCTGCCGGGTCCAAGGTTCCCAAATGGGCATGTCCTTTCTCTTTTTATGCTCAGAAAATGGTTATACAATGTGTAGAAAGCCTAAACAGGGGAAAATAGCTGTATAAATGAGTTCAGAGTGCAGAAAATAGTAAGAAATGACTATAGTTTCACCTCCAATGGATAACTATAATCCAATACAGCTCTCCAATCCCCAAGCCCTAGTGGCTCTTCAAGCTCTCTCGTTGATAAAACACTTGAAGAAATACTCTAATGGCTCTGAAACCTGCTCTAGTGGCTCTGGAATGCTCCAATTACCCAAAATCAAAAAAAAAAATCGCCCCAAAAGGACTCTCCTAGCAAAAGTTATGTCCCACTGAATTTTTGCCCAGTTTGCCCTTTAAAAGCTCCACCAAATTTGGTGGAACTACCAGTTAACTCCTCCAATTAAGGGATCGGCGCTATAATTAGGCTCTCCACCAACTTTCCCGCCAGCAATTGGGGGCTATGGATAAGGGTCCACGGTTCATAGGACCACACCCGTTGGAGTATTTGTTGGAGCAAACTTGGGTTATACGTTCCTGCATTAAATTTGAACCATATTATAACTGTTCATTAAAACCCTTCCGAAAAATCATATGACCATTTCCATATTTCCTTTATCTACCTGTTTGACTTAGCCGTTGGTTTTGAGCCATTGGTTACATAGCAAAGGGGGCTGGCCCCCTTACGGGCCTGCCATATTTTAAAATAAACTTTAAATAAAATCTCTTGCCATACATTATTAAGAACCAATTGATAGCTCGCCCAGTCGAGCCACCGGGTGGCAGGGCTCCGACCCAGGTTCGAACACGCCTGAGCCATAAAATTTTGATATACCATTCATTTGAAGTTCTGGGGCCACGTGGCGGCCTCCAGGCAGGCCACGTGGCACCCTGTGATTGGTCCGCTACAGAATATTATATGGAATATTCTATAGAATATTCCCATAATATTTCGTGGAATATTCTTTTTTTAATTTTTTTATTAAAGTCAAACTGAGTCAAATTGGGCTTTTTGCCTGAAATTGAGAAACTTCAAAGTTGAATATCTTCCTCATATAGCATCGGATTTGAGTGTCGTTCGCAGCTACAGGATCATTTTGATCAGACGTTTCCTGTCGTTCTGGTTTCAACCAATTCTAAGCAAATAAAAGTTTTAGCATTTTTACAACTTAGGACATGATCACCTGATCACACCTCCCAAATGGGAAGCTTTTGGACCCACAAAATCTCTCTGTTTATATAAAATGAAGATGAGGAGACTGATTCTCCACTCTTCCAACTTTGAACCACTGAAATCTTCTTGACTTCATGAAATTTAGCTTTTCATAAAATGATAAATTTTCCCTTGAATTCACTGATCGACCATTGCTAAAACTGACTGAGTCATGATGAAAATTCTTGAAATTTGCAGAACAGCAACTATAATTTGTAGAAAAAAATTTGTTTCTACAATGATCAAACTTCAAAGAGGACGGAAAACAAGATTCACCTTGCCAACTGTTCACATGGCAAATTTTTGCTGAATTAACTCTGTACTTGTGCCGAATTCCAACCAAGTTTTCTCGCCATACAAATGTGCCATTTTGAAACCAACATTGACCCATGCTGAACTGTGTTCCATCTTTTCTTGCATGCCTTTCCATCTCATGGACTCTTGCACTGCTTTGCACCGACACTTCATCCTTTGCACCGATCGACACCAAAGGTACCTTGTGCAACAAATTGTCATCTTCTTTCAAAGATGAACTGTTATCAGACTGAGACATATCATTATCAATATCATGAAAAGGTAAATGTACAAAATCTTGTCTTTTAATCATTAACAAATTCAGATTTTGACTTGCATTAACTAGCCTTTTCAATTGCCCTACATGGACTAAAGAAGATTCTAGCTTCTTCTGATGTGCTCTCACAATAAACTCTTTACCATCCTTGAACAAATGGTACTTGTTCTCATGGCGATGGAAGATCGCTTTTCTGTCATATAAATACAGACTTCCCAACACAACACCTGTAATTTCAAGAGGTTCCATATCTAATTCAACCCAATCAACATAATGAGTTGTTATAGCGAAGCGCAAGATGCACTTCTTTGAGACTTGTAAGTTTGCATCTTGGAATATCCACCCAAGTGGATATGGCTTTGGATGAGGTATGGTCTCAAGTTTCAGCTTCTTGACTAAGTCTTTTGAGATGAGATTCGCTTGAGACCCACTATCAAATAGTCTGTCTATCTTTGTGTGTTTGGCTATTATCCTCACATGAAATAGCTCTATCCTCCTCTTTTCATCTTGAGTATCTTTGTGACAGTGTAATGAGCTAGAACTAGGATTTGTGTCTTGTACAACCTCTTTCGCTTTGATGTTCTTCAATACCATGGTGATGCTTTTTGTCTCATCACCTGATTCTGACCCTAAGTCTTGTTCAACAGTTGCTACAGTTTTCCCCTTTTCTTTGGGTTTGTTTTTGTTTTTAAATTTCTCTGTTTTCAGCTCCAGATGAAGCTTCCAACAATGATCTTCATCGTGGCTTGTTTTGGAACAGCTCTTGCAAACGAATTTTCCTTTTTCCTTTCTGGAATTTGCAACCCTTTTTCTTCCTTTGCTTTTAAAATCACTATCATCATTTAATGCATCAAAAGTGTTTTTCCCTCTAGCCTCTAAATGCATAGCTTGTACACAAACTTCGTCTAGACTAGTAGGATTAAACATAAGAATAGTGTGTTTAAGGTAACTGTGCAATCCACCTATATACTTCAACAAAGTGTCTTGGCTTTGTAAATCTACCCCAAGTAAGAGTGTTCTTCTCCTAAATTCTTGGGTATAGTCTTGCACATTTTGTCCCTTAAGCTGTCTAAAGTTTTACCAGTTCATTATTGCCTTCTGAAGGTGAGAAAGAGGATAAAATTGTTTCTTGATTGCAAAAATAAACTCAGTCCATGATAGAGTAATCTTACCATGTTTTCTAATTTCCTCTTTGGTCTTGGATTCCCACCATACCAAAGCTGCTCCTTCCATCCTTAATGAGGCTAATCGTATTTTGGTTACATCGTCATGCAAATTTTGAATCCTTAAATAGACCTCCAGTTCTCTGATCCAATTATCTAATTTCTCTGCATTAACATCACCATTAAACTTTGGCAATTCAAATTTGACATCAAGCTTTAACAAAGGATTTTTACCAATTGTTTTTTATTTATGTGATTGATTTACTGAAGTTGAAGAGGATGATGTTGAGGAAGAGGATGACGATGGAGATGAAGGATCACCATTTCCTCCATTCCCTTTCTTAGACTTATCCTTGTCCTTATTTCCTCCTGAGGAATCTCCTTCTTCTTTTTGTTTTTTAGATCCTTCTCCAGCAATCCTATCATTTCTTTCTTGATAGAGGATCCTTACCATTTTAGTCATATCCAAGAAAGCTTTCCGAAATACCCTTTATTCTTCCTTGGGATCCATCTCTTCATGAGCTTCACCTTCTCTTGAAGACATGCTTGTAGTTGCTTCTAGGGCTCTTGGAGGTGGTTCTCTGACCTTTCTTGGTTGTGGATTAGTTTGTGCACTAACCAAGTTTCCTTCACCTCTCTTGAGTTTTAACCTAGTAAGCATCAAAACTTGCAAAAAAAAGACTTAATCTTTGCACACAACAAATGCTGAGTAAAAACTCTAGCTCAAAACCATAAGCTCAACCTGGCTCTGATACCAATCTGATCTGAAAATGTGAGAACTTCTTATTTCTAATACAAAGATGGATTGTAGGGGTATTTACAGGATATGTCACCTTTAAAGAAAGGATGAGATCCCGAAGCTTGCTGGGCCTTTACAGACTCTGCCTAAAGAAATAATAGAAGTAATCACTAATGATCTGATAATGAAACTACTTGTTTTTTGGTGCAAGGTATTCATTATCCATAAACTTATGTGTGCAAACTGTTTAATGTGTTTTGCAATTGGAACAAAATGACTTTGAAGAGTTTATGAGTCCTTTTGTATGTAGGAGGCTTATTATTGTTTATTGTTTAACATATTTAACTCTAAAAATAAGCAGCAAATAAATCACAGAATATAACTCAGCATATGATAAGGCAGTTCACCCCTCCTGGGCTACATCTACTGAGTCCAAGGCCCCCAAATGGGCATGTCCTTGCTCTTATTATGCTCAGAAAATGGTTATACAATGTGTAGAAAGCCTAAATAGGTGAAAATAGCTGCATAAATGAGTTTAGAGTGCAGAAAACAGTGAGAAATGACTATATTTTCACCTCCAATGGATAAATATAATCCAATACAGCTCTCCAATCCCAAAGCCCTAGTGGCTCTTAAAGCTCTCTCGCTGATAAAACACCTCAATAAATGCTCTAATGGCTCTACAACCTGCTCTAGTGACTCTGGAATGCTCCAATTACCCAAAATAAAAAATAAAAATCACCCCAAAAGGACTCTCCTAGCAAAAGTTATGTCCCACTGAAGTTTTGCCCAGTTTGCCCTTGAAAAGCTCCACCAAATTTGGTGGAACTACCAGTTAACTCCTTGAATTAAGGGATCGGCGCAATAATTAGGCTCTCCGCCAACAGTTGGGGGCTAGGGATAAGGGTCCACGGTTTATAGGACCGCACCCGTCGGAGTATTTGTTGGAGCAAACTTGGGTTATATTTTCCTGCATTAAAGTTGAACCATATTATAACTGTTCATTAAAACCCTTCCGAAAAATCATATGACTGTTGCCATATTTCATTTATCCGCCTGTTTGACTTAGCCGTTGGTTTTGAGCCGTTGGTTACATAGCAGAGGGGGCTGGCCCCCTTACGGGCCCGCCATATTTTAAAATAAACTTTAAATAAAACCTCTAGCCATACATTATTAAGAACCAATTGATAGCTCGCCTGGTCGGGCCACGCAGCTGGCAGGGCTCCAACCCGGGTTCGAACCCACCTGAGCCATAAAATTTTGATATACCATTCATTTGAAGTTCTAGGGTCACATGGAAGCCTCCAGGCAGGCCACGTGGCGCCCTGTGATTGGTCCGCTGCAGAATATTCCTTGGAATATTCTGTGGAATATTTTCTAGAATATTCTCAAAATATTTCATTGAATATTCTTCTTTTAATCTTTTTTTTTATTAAAGTCAAACTAAGTCAAATTGGGCTTTTTGCCTGAAATTGAGAAACTTCAAAGTTGAATATTTTTCTCATACAGCATCAGATTTGAGTGTCATTCGTGGCTATAGGATCATTTTGACGAGACCTTTCCTGTCGTTCTGGTATCAACCAATTCTGAGCAAATAAAATTTTGAGCATTTTTACAACTTAGGACATATTCACCTGATCAATCTTCAATGGTGCTTTTAAGAAGAAGACTTTAATACTCAGGTCTTTCTCCAAAGAGATACTTCCACAAGACTCTTAAGTCATCGCTATCCAAGACTTCACTTCTTCTCCACCAAGACTTCAATACTGAGGTTGCTTGAACGAGCTTTCTAACCAAGACTGTAATTCTTGCACCAAGCTTAACTCCTATCAACCCACTGTACCGAGATTCTGTGACCAATATGGAGTTCCTATGCCAAGTTCTGAGGGTCTGTGGTGGTGTCCTTAAATGTGTTCGTAAAGAGTCTGAAATGCCTTTAGATAGCATGGCATTGTGACCTCAAACACACTTCAATAAAACCTAGAGTAGACTGAAAATGTGCTCAGAGATGGTCTTGGATCACCTCATAAAATTATAAAAGATAAGTCTCAGATCCACACATTTTTCTTCATGAGAGTGCCTTCCAAATCCAGACAGACTGCACTAAATCACAAAGATGCCCTTAAATAGTGCCTCTAAAGAGATCAGATTGTCTACTTCATAACTGCGATTCCCAATTAGCTCTGCTAATTGGAATATTGCAATTTTGTGTTATTTTGCTGCTTTAGATAGGAATAATAAATAAAGTGAGAAATAAGAGGGGTCACCTCACTTTAGCCACCTCACTTTATAATAAAGTGTTCTTTTTTCTAGTAGCTTGACGTTGTAACTTAGAGAGGGGGCCTTGGGGGTCCACGTGGGTGATGGAGGAGACATAAAGTTAACCCAAGGTAAACTGCGCAGATCCAGGGTGAGTTGAGTTTTGGAGGGAGATTGGTGTTATAAAAGGAGAGGCTCTCACCTCATTTGATCATCCATGATTTGATATTCTTATTGATAGCTAGACTTTGTCTGCTTCAGCACGCCGGTTGTTTAGTCGGTCTGCAGCACTGTTTAGTGCACGAGTGTCTCCGGTCGGAGATCTCACCCTTAGCCTCGAGGGACTTCGAGTGCCTGCCCTGGTAAGGTTATTTCTGGTTTCACCCTTAGCTTCGGGGGACTTCGAGTGCCTTTCTTAAGGTCTTTCGTGTCAAGTCTTTCATTCTGACATGTCCCGAGGGAGGCCTAAAGACTCTTGTGGGCAACGTGAACACTTAAAGGGAGGGCATTTGATTCTTAGAGGAGAAGGACGCTGTCTCATCTGAAGAGAGGACGCTGTTCCTTGCAGGAGAGGTAGGACGCTGTCCAAGGAGGACGCTGTTCCAGACTGGCAGAGAAAACGCTATTTGAGGGGCAGAAGGACGCTGATCAAGCCTAGAGTGAGGACGCTGGCCATTCTTGGAGGGGAGGGTTGCAGATCTGAAGGTTTCTTGTCAGATCCAGCTTTGTGAAGGATAGATCTTTCAGATCTAGTCCTGTATGTTGCAGATCTAGCCTTGTATGTTGCAGATCTAAGGGTTTTGCAGTAGATCCAGCTTGAGGAGTGACAGATCTGAGGAGATATTGACAGATCTAGTCCAGATCTGAAGGGGAAACACCAGATCTAGCCCTAGAGGCTGTAGATCTGAGGAGATAGTTCCAGATCTAGCATAGATCTGAGGGATTGGTAGCAGATTGGGTTTTGGAGGACGCAGATCGGCAAAGGGAGGACGCAGTTGTGATAGGAGGCTCCAGATCCATCAGGTGGGACGCAGATCTGAGGAGCAGATCATTGTGAGGAGTGCTTAACAGCGTTTTCCAGGATCCTGTAGCAGCTTCATCTGTCTGGAGAGTTGAGGGCTTGGTGCTGTATCTGTTTCTGCGCTGTCACTGGCAGAGACAGCGTTTTTCCATTTGAGAGGGTTTGCAGTCTTCAGCCCCAGCGCAGTCCATCTTCAGCTTGCAGAGCAGCCAGGACGCTGTCCTTGTTGCAGCCATTCTTCTGTTGAGAGGGTCTCCACTTGCCTAGGGCAAGGATAGGTGCACTTACTCTGATTTATTGTACTCCTCTCTATGAACTTTCTGATTAATAAAATGGCTCAGATTTTGGTGTTACATGTGTCATGATTCAGTGATCTGGTTCAGTTTATATCTGTATTAGTGCATTTCTGTTTATTACTGGTTATTTCCCTTTTGGGGATATTACAGTGGTATCAGAGCCTAGATCTGGCTCAGCCTGTGGTGCTAGCACGCTATGGCACCTAGGGGTCACCCCACTCTCCTTGGGGGAGGTGATTCTGATTCAGAAGACGAACGGAGGAATCCAATGGAGGCTATGTTGGCAAGATTGGCTGAGAAGTTGAGTGAGAAGATGGATGCAAAGATGGATGCATTCATGCAGGAGGTAACCAGGAAGGTTGCAGGGGGAACGCAGAAAGAACCCCCTAGGGTCTCTCAGGTAGGGGAAGGATCGGGAACATCTAGTTGCATACTAGATGCTATACCCATTGTGACAGCGCAGAAGGCCGATTCCATGGACACGCGACCTACCATGCCTACTTTCCCGGTAGAGGAAGTAGAGCAAACGGCATCAAGAGATGAGGGTCCCGATCTTCATGCAGTTTGGTTTGCAGATTGGCGAAGTTTGGGGCCGGAATTCATGGAGGCTCTCCCTTTCAATCAATATCTGCAGTACAGAGGCGGCAGTAAGCCTCATGATCGACATAAGGGACGGGGTTCCCACCGTGACAGTAACCGTGCAGCCAGCAAATTCCATTTGCCAATGTTTGATGGGTCTCCAAAGACCACAGCCAGGTCTTGGGTGGAAAAACTAGACCTCTATTTTCAGCTTAACCAGATGCCGGAGAAGGAGGCCATTAAGATGGCTGCATTACATCTAGAGGGTGAGGCCCAGAACTGGTGGTTTCATGGGTTGACCACACTGGGGCATTCCACAGTGACTACATATGCTGAGTTCACCAGGAGGGTGGTGAAACGTTTTGATCAGAAGGACCCCGATCAGCCTTTCCTCGAGCTGACCAAGCTCAAACAGACAGGTAGTGCAGAGGCATACATCTCGGACTTTTTGAGGGTTTCAGTGATGGTACCTGACATATCAGCAGCTCGGTTGGTCACGATGTTTTTGGACGGGCTGTCAGAGCCACTTCGTGGTCTAGTCCGGTCAAACAAACCGGCTACACTTCAGGATGCTATCGGCAGGGCCCGTGACCTACAGGATGTGTTGCCCAGGACTCGGCCACCTTATCCCCAGAGACAGGCTTTCCAGCCCAAGGGTAAGGACATGAGGATTCCGCCTCCCAAGGCGAATCCCGGACGAGGACAGTATGATGATGAGGCTAGGAGAGAGCTGAGACGGAAGCGATTGTGCTTCACCTGCCAGGAGCCGTGGGCACCAGGACACAAATGCACCGCAGGGAAGGCGCATTTCATAGAGGTCTTCTCCGAGGGCGGCGGAGAAGAGGATGAGTTGGAGGATGAGGAGGCAGGAGAGTGTTATGCAGCGCAGAGTGCCTTACCACCTCCACCACCAGATGCGGGAGAGGCATCATTTGCACCTACTGGGGGAGCTCTAGCAGCATTGCGAGGAGTCCCCAAGTATCTGACATTGCGCGTACGTGGGACAGTACGGGGTCAGCGTGTTTCAGTTCTAGTTGACGGTGGGGCCACCCACAATTTCATCGATGCCCAGATGGTAGCACGGAGAGGCATACCCACAGAGAGCTTTGATGGGTTTTCAGTTTTGGTTCCAGGAGATCAGACCATGGCCTGTGCTCGATATGTACCTGAGTTATCAATGACGATGGGCACCTATACGTTGACTGATCACTTCTTTGTGGTGGACATTCCGGACACCAATGTGATATTGGGAGTGCAGTGGCTTATCACTCTGGGAAAGGTCACCACAGATTGGAAGGCCTTGGAAATGGAGTGGGACGATCCCAAGACGGGGAGGCATGAGAAGATCCGAGGTCAGAACACATATCCGCCCCAGACAGTATCGGCACACAGCATGGATGCGACATTCCGCAGGGGAGACATAGAGTGGGCAGTTGAGCTGCGGGCTTCAGAGATGGTAGATACAGGCAGGGCGGTGCACCCTGATCTACAGACTCTTCTCGACAGATATGCAGTAGTGTTTGGAGACATTCCACCAGGACAGCCACCAGATCGGGGGTTTGAGCACACGATAGAGTTGGAGCAGGGGATACAGGCGGTGATCACCACCCCTTATAGGCATCCTAAGGCCTACAGGGATGAGATAGAGAGGGCCATTCAGGAGCTGTTAGCCCTTGGGCACATTCGGCCCAGTACCAGTCCTTTCGCTTCTTCAGTAGTGCTGGTGAAGAAGAAGGACGGCACATTACGCATGTGCATTGATTACCGTGCACTGAACAAGAAGACTTTGAAGAACCGGTACCCCATTCCCAGGATCGATGAGTTGATGGACGAGTTGAGAGGGGCACGCTTCTTCTCAAAGATTGATTTGAGGTCCGGGTACCATCAGATACGCATGAGGGAACAGGACATTCCCAAGACTGCTTTCAGGTGTCATTATGGGCACTTTGAGTTTCTGGTCATGCCATTTGGACTGACCAATGCACCTGCCACTTTTCAGTCTTGCATGAACCATATCTTCCGGGATCATCTGAGGAAGTTCGTGTTGGTTTTCTTTGATGATATTCTCATATACAGCAGGACCTGGGAGGAGCACCTCCAGCACATTGAGACAGTCTTGCGCATCCTGGAGGAGCAGAAGTTCTTCGCCAAACTCTCCAAGTGTGAGTTTGGGTTGACAGAGATGTTGTATTTGGGACACATCATAGGAGTGGACGGAGTGCGAGTCCATGACGAGAAGATCCGGGCTATCAGGGACTGGCCAGAGCCGCTGAATGTGACAGAGTGTAGAGGGTTCATTGGTATCTGTACTTACTACAGGAAGTTCGTCAAGGGCTTCTCACAGCTTGCTGCACCCCTCACAGAGCTGACGAGGAAGGGGGCATACAGTTGGACGGATACCGCCCAGCGAGCTTTTGATAAGCTCAAGGAGGTGATGAGTAGTTGTCCGGTGCTGGCATTGCCCGATTTTACTCAGCCCTTTGTCCTGGAGTGTGATGCCTCGGGAGAAGGGATTGGAGCAGTTTTGATGCAGGAGGGTCATCCAATTGCATTCGAGAGCCGGAAGCTCCTTCCACACGAGAGACTTTATCCTATCTATGATAAGGAGATGTTGGCCATCATGCATGCATTGGCCAAATTCCGGCAGTACTTGGTAGGCGGCAGATTCAGAGTCAGGACAGATCATAACAGCCTGAAGTACTTTCTGGAGCAGAAGCAGTTACAGGAAAGGCAGCAGAAGTGGATCAGCAAGATCCAGGCTTACGATTTTGACATAGAGTATGTCAAAGGGAAGAACAATGTGGTAGCAGATGCCCTTTCCCGTAGACCAGCCACACTATCCCTCATGAGCTTGGACGCTGATTGGAAGGCTCGACTACTGGTTGAGTATTCCAAGGATAGATTTGCATGCGAGGTGTTGGATGGACAGGTAGCAGATAGCAGATACAGGGTGGCAGATGAGGTCATCTATTACAGGGATCGGATCTTCTTGACTGAAGGATCTCAGCTCAAGGAGAAGATACTCCATGCCTCTCATGATTCACCATTGGCGGGCCATCAGGGGTTCACCAAGATGTACAGGGCCATCCGGGAGAGATTTGCATGGAAGGGCCTCAAGGAGGACGTACTCCAGCATGTCGGGGAGTGCGAGGTTTGCCAGCGGAACAAAGGGGAGATGAATCATCCCGCAGGATTGTTACAGCCGCTTCCCATTCCTGAGGGGAAGTGGGAGAGTGTCTCGATGGACTTCATCACGGGTTTGCCCACAGTGCAGGGCAAGGACTGCATCTTCGTAGTAGTTGGCCGGCTAACGAAGTATGCTCACTTCTTTGCCATTTCGGCACACTACACAGCAGCACAGGTGGCAGAGTTGTTTTTCCGGGAGGTTTTCAGATTGCATGGTCTACCCAAGACCATTGTTAGTGATAGGGACAGCCGCTTTATGGGTGGATTTTGGCAGGAGCTCTTTCGACTAGTAGGGACTGAGTTGACACCGAGCACCAGCTATCATCCCCAGACGGACGGGCGGACAGAGATAGTTAACAAGTGGCTGGAGGGCTACTTGCGTAACTACGTCAGTGGGCAGCAGCGAGCGTGGCTGAAATGGCTACATCTGGGCGAGTACTGCTACAACACCACCCATCATATGTCTATCGGCATGACACCGTTTTATGCGTTATATGGATATCATTCCTTGTCTTTTGTGGATGTGATGTTTGGGGTTAGCAGGGCTCCACGAGCCAAACTATGGATCCAAGAGAGCCAAGACATCCTTCGGACTCTCGAGGACAACATAGCCACCGCACAAAATCAGCAGAAATTATATGCAGACAGGGGCCGAGTGGAGAGACACTTTGAGGTAGGGGATTTGGTCTACTTGCGGTTACAGCCATACCGCCAGTCTTCACTCAAACAGAAGGGGGCAGAAAAGCTTAAGCCTCGTTTTTATGGACCATACAGGGTGATTCGGAGGATCGGACAGGTTGCATATGAGTTGGAGTTGCCCCAAGGCAGCCGGATTCATAACATTTTCCATGTATCATGCCTGAAGAAGGCACTGGGCCAGCATGTGACAGTCACCGGGGAGCTACCTCCGAGAGATGATGAGGGGCACTTGGTATTACAGCCAGAGGCCATTATTGACACCAGGGAGAGACAGTTGCGTAGCAGGAAGATCAGAGAGTTCCTGGTGAGATGGAAGAATATGCCAGATGAGGATGCCACTTGGGAGGATGAGAAGATCTTGCAGCATCCCTCACTTCAGTTGCTTGAGGACAAGCAACGTTTTGCCGGGGGAGACTGTAATATTCCCAATTAGCTTTGCTAATTGGAATATTGCATTTTTGTGTTATTTTGCTTCTTTAGATAGGAATAATAAATAAAGTGAGAAATAAGAGGGGTCACCTCACTTTAGCCACCTCACTTTATAATAAAGTGTTCTTTTTCCTAGTAGCTTGACGTTGTAACTTAGAGAGGGGGCCTTGGGGGTCCACGTGGGTGATGGAGGAGACATAAAGTTAACCCAAGGTAAACTGCGCAGATACAGGGTGAGTTGAGTTTTGGAGGGAGATTGGTGTTATAAAAGGAGAGGCTCTCACCTCATTTGATCATCCATGATTTGATATTCTTATTGATAGCTAGACTTTGTCTGCTTCAGCACGCCGGTTGTTTAGTCGGTCTGCAGCACTGCTTAGTGCACGAGTGTCTTCGGTCGGAGATCTCACCCTTAGCCTCGGGGGACTTCGAGTGCCTGCCCTGGTAAGGTTTTTCTGGTTTCACCCTTAGCTTCGGGGGACTTCGAGTGCCCGCCCTAGCAAGGTCTTTCAGTAGCAAAGTAGCAGCAGTTCTGAAGCATATCTGAGGAGGAGAAAGCCCTCTTGTGGCTGCGCAGAGCAAGAGAAGGGAGGACGCTGATTCTTAGAGGAGAAGGACGCTGTCTCATCTGAAGAGAGGACGCTGTTCCTTGCAGGAGAGGTAGGACGTTGTCCAAGGAGAACGCAGTTCCAGGCTGGCAGAGAAAACGTTGTTTGAAGGGCAGAAGGACGCTGATCAAGCCTAGAGTGAGGACGCTGTCCATTCTTGGAGGTGAGGGTTGCAGATCTGAAGATTTCTTGTCAGATCCAGCTTGTGAAGGATAGATCTTGCAGATCTAGTCCTGTATGTTACAGATCTAGCCTTGTATGTTGCAGATCTGAGGGTTTTGCAGTAGATCCAGCTTGAGGAGTGACAGATCTGAGGAGATATTGACAGATCTAGTCCAGATCTGAAGGGGAAACACCAGATCTAGCCCTAGAGGCTGTAGATCTGAGGAGATAGTTCCAGATCTAGCAAAGATCTGAGGGTTTGGCAGCAGATTGGGTTTTGGAGGACGCAGATCAGGAAAGGGAGGACGCAGTTGTTTGTTAAGAAGCTAGTAGAAGATGAAGATATGGCTGATTTGTTAATGTGAAGCTTGCTGCCTTACTTTGATTGATTTGTGACTCATTGCATCTCCTTGGAGAGACTCAAGCACTTCAGTCAAGAAGTTATCAACAATTTTCGAAACCCAAATTTTAGAAGATATTATTTTTAATACCAAAATACTATAATACTATAAAATATAGGTGCAATAAACTATTATTTTGATCAACAAGACTCTAAATAAGCATTAATTTGCATCCATTTATATAATTAGTTAAACTAAATTATATAGTTGATAATAGGATAGTAGAATATATTATAGGGTACTTTCAGAATGAAATACATTTTGTTCATTCATTGGAAAGCTTCACAAACCACTGTGATAATAGAGTTCTCAGCGCTAATACAATTATTTTGTCGATCTGTGCATATATTTCTCAATATCCCCTTCCCATATGGGAAAGGAGTGGACTAGTCACTTACCTCACAAGGTCCTTATGGAGTTGTTGTTCCAGGCCACACGTGCACACCATTTTACCAACAAGACAATTTAGTAGACAACTCGACAAGGCCTTGGAGCTGGGTGCCCCCAAATCCACACAGCCAACCATCCATCAGGAGAATTTTTCCATGCCTGGATGTTAGGAGAGCTTGCTCAAATTTGGGCTTCCCACAAGGATCATACTGTAGAGCCCTATCAGTCCCAGACACACTCCAAAGGACATCATCCACTAGTCCAAAAAAAATTTTGCGGTCATTGAGGACTCTAGCAGGGAGACCCCCCTTGATCTAATTGCTCGTCCTCACCTGTCAGCACTAGCATACCATGACTAGTTCAAACTAAAGTTCCTTTGGTCCTCAGATATCATACATATTATCTTTTTCTTGTAATTACTTTATCTCCACTCCGAGTCATGTACTTTCTTATCTTCTCTTGTTGTTCTGCTTCTAGCACAATTAAAAATCTGTTTTGATATGATTTTTAGCATCTTTATAGTCCACACTTCCACACTTCCACATTGTATTTTGGCTAGTGATGTACTCTTATAATCCCATTGACCTAACATTTTCCCCAAGGAAAACCTTGTGGGGAAACCCAAGAGATGCTTCCTCATGTTTGTGGATGGCATCCCTAGTAACCCTGTTCGCTAAAGTCATAGACTAGTGTGCCTAACCAGGAGGGTTGAACTAGGCAGATGCCCAACAACATGAAAAAAAACCAGTTGAGCTAACCCTTGGTCTTCCCATTGACATACTCCTTTGATCATTTGCTGGACATTAATAAACTTATATTATCAAACTTTGGTTTTTACAAATACTGCAACAAAAAAGGTGGTTTGACAAACAATGCAACAAATCAGAACTCATATTTTAATAATTTAGACGATAAGAGGTATTCCAAAAATCATTGACAAAGACAGCCATGCTTTTATCTAGATTTGCATTTGAAAAAATTGTCAACTTATCTGTTATATTGTCAACTTGAAATGTGAAATCCAGATATGAAAACTAGATATGAAAGTATTTCAAAAATCACCTCTTGGGTATTAAAATAAGAATGGAGCTGTACAGGATGGCATCAAGGCCAATGAGAAAAATTACAATTAATT
>CM076573.1:100624443-100732410 GCA_034641835.2 Pinus albicaulis | reverse complement strand
TACTGGTTATTTCCCTTTTGGGGATATTACACAGTTTACAACTTAACTTGCTTCTGTTCTAGGGCCGAAATGGCCTCAGGCAAGGGATAGTCTTATGATTTAAATAATCCCTAACCAGGAATGCAAGTCCGAGCTATTTAGAAGGAATAACCGTTCATTTTTTGAGAATTTATACTTCAGGTTTATCCAATCAAATCTGTGATCCAAAATTTCCAATCTGAGCTTTTTGTCCTCTAATCTGAGCCTATTTGTCAAAGTTTGCCGAAACAATAATTCTCTTATGTCCTCCTTGGCCTCTGACTCCGTTTTTTTACCTCTTTCTGAATTCATCACTGAAATATTGGTTGCAATGAGGCGTTGGACGTCATATTTATATAGGATTTTATTTATGACGGATAGACATGTCCTTTCGCAGTGAGGCAGACTTAGTACAACTGAGTATAGGTCGGCTCAGGAGAGATAATTTAATATGCTATCTTAAAAAATCATTTTCTCCTAAACTATGTGGATTTTGAGGGCAAGTGAGGACTCGTCAGAAAGGGGAAAGAGTCCTTTATAAGCTAGTGAAGGAATCATTGCAATATGATGTCTTCAAGATGTCGAAAACTAATTTTTTTATGAATGTTCAGAATTTTATGACAACCCTTAGGAATTTTAGTATTCCTCATGTATAAGGATATTGGGACAGAATGAGGGTTTGGGAATTTAATTAGAACTTCAAATGTGGTCTCCAACCATCATTCATATCATCAAGTCCATCCATCATCAAGTGTGTCATTATTCATGTCATCATCTTATTAAATGTTTAGGACAGAGTTTTAAGGCTTCTTTATCAAGAGTAAGGATATCATAATATGAGGTTATGGCATCTTCATATTCCAACAACAAGGTTAGTTCAAGGACTTTCATCACTAGGGTGTTATGGGCATCTAGGGAAACATTACGCATCATAAGAATTTTCCATCACAAACAATATCATATTGACATCAATGACAACCTTGACTAACAAGATTCTAGGGAATATTTTATAGGAATATTCTAATCTACTGTAGTAGTCTTGAATATTCCCAAGGGTTCCAAAGCTGAAGGTGACAGAAACCTTATGAAGTTTATAGTCATTTTCATGAAATTTTGAGACGAATCCACTAGAGTAGTCGGAATTGAGATCTGAGTAGCGGTTTTTTGGGTCATTCCCAAATGTGAGGTATTTCCATGTAATTGCCATTTTTTTTTTGAGATAATATAGAGACCTCACAACTTCGAAGTCAGACCTGGAGATATAGCTCGCACATTGTGAGTGAACTTCATTATCAAGTCTTGGTGCATTGTCTATGTTTCCTTATTTTTGTTTTGTTTCTTCATGGATGTTGCATTTATGGTATTTTCATGCTCTTTAAGCAATATGTTTAACATCACTGAAGGAAATATCATGGATCATAGAGACAACCTACGAATCCTACTAGGAACGGTAGAAAACCACATATTCATGCACAGTCGGCCATATAAAAGAGACAAAATTATTACATCAAACTGTGAAATCCAGATGGCATACCTTCAGTACATCGTGATGTTCTCAACTCGAGATCCAATTAGAGTGTGATAGATATCAGCCCCCAACCATGAAAATTTTGAAATATTTTCCCTTTTATCATATAATCAGAGGAAGTTGTAAGGTTGTAGTTAAGCTAAGATAAGTCCAACAGTGATATGAGGCAGTTAATTATGGAACCTATAAATGATGTAAGACTCCCCATCAACAGGGTTGAAATTGTTTGAATTTTGTTGATATAGCATGCAAACCAATGATTGGAAGCTATTGACTCTGCATTTCTTTGGCCAATTAATATAGAGAAGCCTTAAAGGCCATGGAAGAAGTTTCTCTTTACATGCATGGTGTCTATGTTTCTTACTACTCTTAAAAATCCATTTATGTATATATCTATGAGATACATTAGTGCTAGTTCTTAGACTAATCTGTGAATTGGTTTGTACTTTCATGTTTTTTATTTCAGTTTTATTATTTTCTATATTGAGTTCTTATTGGTTCAAGATCTAACTATTATACATTTTGTTTTGATAAGTTAAGTGTACGGTGTTGTCTAGGATATTAACCAATTTTTTTCTTGATTGTACAATTGTGTTTGTTTCCACTCATCACATCCATTTTCTTATTCATCTTTCCCTCTAGCTAGGATAAAATAGATGCATTTATGCATTTAAGATAGTTTCTAGCTCAATAGCTGCATCCCACCATTGTGACAATCACACACATCTCACAACACTTACACAACCAAGAATGATTACTGCACCAAAATCCAAATGGGTCTCAAATACCAAATAGTGAGGTATAATTGGGACATCATGCTAGAGAGAACCCCTTGATTTTTGTCAAGTCATTTTCCCCTTTCAACATGCACATAGTTATTACACGTGTTACACATTCAATATGCTCCAACAGGGGAGAAAATGAGTTGTATCTTCTAACACCGCCTTCATTAAGACTTATAATTTTTTTTCTCACACAAAACCATTCTTTAAGGTCTTACAAGATCTTCCATTTCTATTTCTTGCATAGTCATTTATTACATAAACTCTACAATTTATTGCTTTATGACCAAAATTTTTACAAGCAAAGTAATAGCCAAAGAATTATTTTGATACCAATATGTGAAAGGTCTTCTTGGTGAAGTAACTCTTTTGAATTCATTCCTGTTGATCTTGTGAAAAAAACATTAGGGAAATTTTGAGGTCTAAAATGGGCCTCCTAAGGAAAATGTACAATCAAAATTCACTTTATGAGAACCAATCACATTTTAGGGAATGACATCATCCCTAATGGTTGGAGTGACATTGCTCGAGTTAAAAGTACCTACTTGTCACATTCTCAATGGTGGATAAAAACTCATCGTTAACCATGGTAGTGCTCTAAGTATTTTTAAAGTCATAAAGTAAAGTACTCATAATAAATGTCATTTCACACTTTTTGAATAAAATATTATTATTGTCATTTAATATTTTTTGAAAGAAACAATGCATATCCCTACACAATCTTCATGTATTTACACACTTTTCAATAAATATTATATTTTAATATTTTCAAATATTTATTTATAAATCAAATCAATTCAATATATAATATAAAATTCATACATAAAACAATATATTATATTATATTATTTTTATATAGTATATTAATTACATGTTATTTGATAATTTAAATAATATAAATTTTAATTAATGGTATATTCTATAATTAAGAATTTATGAATTTATATTTATATTTTTTTTAAGTTATTTAAGTACAAAGGAAAAATGCATTAGTTGTGAAATGATAATGACTTTTTCTTGAAAATTTCATTCTTATTTATAGTCACATCAATATAATTGTTTTATTAATTTTATTTTGGTACAACTTTTGAATTGAATTTAACCATGGTTACATGGATTTTGGTGGAAAAATTGAATTGAAAATTCATAAATATTATTTTATTGATTTAGCTATTATTTTATTATTTCCTTAGGAGGCCCATTTTAGACCTCAAAATTCCCCTAATGGCAGGTCTCTTTTGCTCTTCATCTCCTTTCCTAGTGCTACTTTCATTGTTGAAGGAGCTATTGAGAACATCAACATAGCCTTTGGTTATTTCTTCATTTTCCTTTTCTAAAAGTTTTGTGCTTGATTCTCCCTTCAAGGTCTTATGATTTTCCTTTTATCCATGACCTATTTTGATAAAAGGTTGGACTTATGATTTTCCTTGTAGCCAAGATTTGTTTTGATGAAAGGTAGGTCTTGTGATTTTCCTTGTACCCAAGACCTATTTTGATGAAAGGTGACTTCTAACAACTGAGAATATCATCTAATATTTCGATATTTCAAACTTCAAGCTTTGATTCAATTGAACATTTTCTTTCTCTAGTTCCTTTCTCAAGGAAATAACTTATGCTTCTAGCTTTTCACAATCGTCTTCATGTTCTTTCAATTAGCTCCTCACTACTTTTTCTATACTCTTTGTCTCTTCTAGTTGTGTCTTTAGGATGAAAATTGTTGTCTCATCATGATCATGATCCTTTCTCTTCTCATATTTATGCAGTGGCTCCTACTTTTTTATCTTGCCTCTAAGTCTATTTATTTCTTCAAGGGAACTAACAAGTTTTTCTTCAAGGTTTACTTCCCCATCAATATCATCATTCTATGAATTTGTTTTCTCTTATTAATTGTATTAATATTCTTTGTCAACAGTGTTTGCATCAAGAGCTATGAAAAGAAGTTATTTTTCAATATTAGATGCATATTAATCATGCTCTTCCAAGGAGCTACTATCTTCTCTAGATTAGAAACCTTTCACCATAGAATACTTTCCTATTTTGTGTCTATAAGACTTGCTTCTATTTTCATGCTCCTCTTCATCATAATTGTCCTCGCATTATTCATATGAACATGTAGCAGCAAAATTCCCTACTCTTACCACATTTAAAACATTTGAATGGTAGATTACCATTGTATTTTCCAAATCCTCTTTTTAGCTTTCTCACAAATTGTGTTTCTTCTACATCTTATTCATTGTTGGAATAATTATTGGCTTTAAATTCTTATGTCTTATTTAAAACTATGAGAGTTGAATTTCCTTTTTCTATCTTCATTTCATATGTAGAGAGAATCCCATGTAGCTCATCCATCTTCATATTTTCCAAATCCTTCATTTCTTCAATAGATGGTACCTTTGCATCAAATCTTAAGGGGATAGATCTTAGAGCTTCTTCTACAACTTATTCATTGTTGGAATAATTATTGGCTTTAAGTTCTTATGTCTTCTTTAAAACTTTGAGAGTTGAATTTCATTTTTCTATCTTCATTTCATATGCAGAGAAAATCCCATGTAGCTCGTCCATCTTCATATTTTCCAAATCCTTCATTTCTTCAATAGATGATAACTTTGCATCAAATCTTAAAGGGGTGGATCTTAGCACCTTCTATATAATCATTGATTCCTTAACTTATTCATCAAGTCCTTTGATAGTATTAACAATTTCATCCAAAAGAAGGAATTAAGCCAGAATATCTTCTTCACCATTCATCTTCAAACTCTCAAACGGTCTTCTATGGACTTGAATTTTTTCCCTCTTTATATTGCCATCTCCTTCGTCGTTGTTTTGAAGTTTTTCCCAAATGCCCTTTATAAATTCTCAATGTGTTACTCTGACATACTATGATTCTAATAGGCCACACAAAATGGCATTCATGGTTTTTGCATTATTCACGGAAGCCTTCTTACCATCTTGATCAGATGGAGGAGTATTGGAGCTTTATAACCATCCACTACATATTGTCAAATGTCAAATCAAGAGGCATTAGATAGTACTTCATCCTTACCCTCCACAAGGCATAATTTGTTCCATTGAATAATGGAATTGTGCTTGTGAAATAACCTTCATGGCTAGCCATGGTCCCTCTAATATCTTCCCTCCATTGCTTCGATTGCTTTCGAAGGAACATGCTCTAATGTCATGTATTGGATCCACACTTATACTGGAGGGGGGGAGTGAATCAATATAAGACAATTTCTTGATTATTAGACCTTCATGAATCATAACCAAACAATATCACATATGGAACACAAGGTATAAATGAAAATTTCATTATAACAAATCTTTGTAGGCACCAGCATGTTGATACAAACTTTGTAGGAACCAAACTACAGGAGACAACAATCGCCTCTACTGCAAGATTTCTAGGCACCAACCTACAAGAGACACTTATCCCATTTGCTATAAGATTTGTAGGCACTAATCGACTCGAGACATCAATCCCCTCTATTGCAAGAATTGTAGGCACCAACTTACTAGAGACATCAATCCCCTCTACTGTAAGATTTGTAGGCACGAATCTACAAGATATACTAATCCCCTTTGTTGCAAATATTTATATGCACCATCCTACTTTATTGATTCTTCTTGCAACTTCTTCCTTTAACGGGTTTATTAGTTGCTTCTTCGTTCACCAAGTTTGTTTGTTGCTTTTAATTTTTCGATAGGTCTATTAATTACTTCTACCTTCACAAAGTATGCTTACTACTTCTGCCTTCACCAGGTCTACTTCTCCCAAAACTTGTTGCTTTTGGAATCATCCCAAGAACAAAATTGTACAGCACGCCACATATCCAATTTTACAGATACAATTTTAAATTTTTTATGTTAGGCACTTCTATATGTCTACTCATATCTATGAAATTTTCACAGTCTAAAAATTTATAGAAAAAATGTCAAACTGACGTATTTGAAGGTGATTTTGGGACTATTGAATGACCCTAAATTCCACATATCGTATATTTGGAATTATAGCGAACCAATGTATGAAATTCTACCACAAGTACCAAGATATATCCCCTTTCTCTCCTCCAGATTTCACAACATGAAACATATCAGAAAGAAAGTTATAGTGAATGCCAAGTTGATGTGTTTGAAACACATTTCAAGAGCATTCAGAGACTCTAACTTCCTCATAACATATCTTTGAAATTATAGTGAACCAAAGTCAGGTATTTTTATCACAATGGCCTACATATCTCTCTTATATCTCTTCCATATTTCACAATCTGGAACATTTAAAATATATATATAACGAAAATGTCAAGATGACCTATTTGAAGCATATTTCAGGAGCATTCAAGAACCCTAACCTCCTTAAAGAATATCTCCAAAATTTTAGCATACTAGAGCCTAAAATTTCTACCACGGGTACGTGAATATCTCACCTCCATATCTTCCAAGTTTCACGATATGAAACATCCCAAAAGAAAAATAATAGTGAAAATGCCAAGCTGACTTATTTCAAACATATTTCAAGAGCATTCACGAACTTTAATTTTATGAGATCATATCATTGAAATTACAACAAAGAAAAGTTTGAAATTTCTACCATATGTACATAAAGATATCCCCTTTGTATCCTCTGAGTTTCATGGTCTGAAACATTCCAAAAGAAAAGTTATAGAGAAAATGTCAAGCTAAGGCATTCACTCCACAAATCACATTTTTGCTCCACCTTTAAGACCCCAAGATTATTTCTCAGCTTATGTTGTGCACCTCGAATCTCTTCTTGCTTGGATGGTATTGAAATCCACTCATATATCCTTTATTTATAGTTTCTTCTTTGACTTATGGGGCTAACTTGTAAAATTGTTAAACCAACCTGTACTTTCTTGGTTTGACCATCCTAACAAAATATTTCATATCTCCTCATTCCTGTGGAGCTAAAGGGAGTACCATATATTGTTCATAAGCTCTCGAAATAAGCTTTTCAACCATATATCATATGCTCCCATTTGTGCTAGGTACTTCATAGTAAAAATTCCTTCGAAGATAAGGTATCCAAAATGGACATTAAGAAAAAATTGGGTATTCAAACAATATTTCCACTAATCTTTATCTTGGACATTTTTAGTCTTCCCCTATCTTTAAAATCATTTACAACAATATTTCTAGCAGGTTCACCATCAATTATTAGTATTGATTAACCTAGGGTTGTTAAAAAATGTTTGAAACCCTAGTGCAAACTAAACAAGGTTGTTAATGAAGATTCAAAATTGGTGAAAGAAAATGGAAACCTTAGTTTCCTATTGAAGGTTTTAACCCTGTACATAAATTACCTGCAAATGAAGTCTGAAAAATATATATATATATATATACAATTGCGAGAACAAAATATATACACAGATTTTTCTCCTGAAACCCAAAACCGGGAAAACCAAATTGATTTTTCATTATATGTCTTTCAATGTTACAATACATCATATACATGTTGAAGCATTCATAAACCCCCAATCCATTAAACCCTAGATTAGAACATAATCATAGTTCCTTTGACCTGATCTACAAAAGACCATGGGAAAAACCATCATCCACAAAACCATCCTTGGGTCTGCTTAAAATAAATTTTATAGGCACTACCCCAAACCCCGTGAAGGCTACCGCCCCCTGCAAACCACCTAATTGGGAGAGATGTCACCTCTGCCCTCCACCCTTACCACCCCCCCTCCCCCCTGCCCACTACGCGTGACATAATGTAGCAATCCCTGGTACTAGTCATTGCAAAGAATATAACACATACCTAACGCCTATTAAGGAATTCTATGCAATAATGATATCAAGACTCATTCCTCAATTGAATTATATATATTTGTTGATATATTCATGGAAAATAAAATAGCCAGTGATAAAAAGAAATAAATATGAAGAAGATTGCTAATAACAAGGTACTCGAGTATCGACTCGACCTATAGATTCACCCAAATATATTATGGCAACTTCTTGTTGAAAGAAATTAAAGGACTTTACAAGTGGTTAGACATATTGAGTTTGGACAGAATTTATCCCTTCCTTAGTTCATTTTCCTTATTATTCAAAAGGATTTTTTTATGTTGAGATACATTCATCCTATAATTTTCCATTCTTGTCTATATAATAGTCTCCTCCTAAAATATCACATTATTCTTTCATATTTTCACTTTACATAATGAAAATTAAAAAATTCATGATTAGAAATATATCAGAGTATATTTTAAACTGTTGGGAATTGTTTGTGACAACCATAAAAAGAATTACATGTCACTGCTTGATGATGCGTGTTGGAGAGACATGGATTTTTATTGAATGAATGTTTCAACATGATTAGATTCTTTTCATAGTATTTCCCTATATCATATCCTTGGTTATGCTTGAACAATTGTGTTGATATGGGCCATATTTAATGTATTTGACAAAATTTGCAATTTGTTCACTTTTTTTAATATGATACTTTATATTATTGGTGTTTTCATCTGGGTTCTAGATGAGTTTCTTTGACAAGAATAACAAAAGGAAATAGAAGGAAAAGGGACAGAGGGCCCAATGTTTTTTGGCAGGAAGGTCAAAACAAACAAATTCGATTTTACATACACTTTGATCTTAATTCTGATAAATTTAATCATATTTTATCGACTAGTCAAATTAACATTGGTGGTCAAGTCACACTGCCTCCTCTGTCATCTCAAACCAATGAGTTACCACGTCCTCATCATAGCATTGCTAACATTCCCGAGTCTCTCAAATGACCCGCCAATTATGTAAGGAACCCTAAACATGTATAACCTCCCTCCAGCGTTGTGCATTGACCTATCGTGTCTATGAATATGCCAACTTTCTCAATTCTTGACCATGTAATTCCTTCAGCTGCCTCTTTTTCCATATCTCTTCTCAAGGAACCCATCCATGTCATCCAAGAAGATAAAGGGAAGACACCTCTGGATAAGTTTAATTCTAACTCAACTAATTTTATTTATGCTTCCAAGCCACATACAATCAAGGTTAGGGAGGAGGGAAAAAAGAGAAATATCTTATATGCATCCAAAGATTCAATGAATTTGGCTTACTATTCATTTCTTTGATATTTGATACATTATATTTTGACATGTTGGGACATATGTGACATATTTTGATAATGACATGTATATTATTCGTTATATTTTTTAAGAGGCACAAGGTATATATATTGATACGATGATATGATGAAGATATGATGTATTTATATTGTTACCCTGTGATTACTGGTTGATTTTTTAAATGGGAGTTACAAGATAAAGTATGAATATTCGATAAATATTAAAGGAGTCTAGGAAGACCTCCCTACTATTAGTTATTACTAGTTAAACAATTTCGTAAGGTATTCCTTCCTTGAAGATATTTACCTATTATTATGAAATTAATAAATAAGTGGCAATTAAGAGGTAGTTCAACTACCAACTAATTTCCATTGGAATAATAGAAAAGCAAGATTATGAATTGTGTAGAGAGATTTATTTGTGAAAGTACACTAAAACTTGAAAAATTATTATCATTCTATATTTTTCTTTTTTCCGAGTTTTCGGGGATTAAAATTGTCTTGTTCCACTAAAATTATCTTGTTCATAGCATAGAGACATCTTGAATGGTAGCAAAAAAACATAGTTTGGCTTTCTTTATATTGTTCTTCAAGGTTGATTTGTATGAATTAAATTTATGTTCATTCTATTTAGAAGTTCTGACCAATTCAATGTGGATTACTTTGATTTTTGCATAGTTTAATGATATTTAACACTTACTTGAAGTAACCTAGTAAAACCTTGTCTTTATTGCTTTATTTGAGTATCTTTGCCATCTTAAAATTCTTTACATCTTGACATCTAAAGAGTTTCTCTAATCTTTATCTCACAAGAGTATATTGTTATTTTAATCAAATTAACTTTATATATATATATATATATTTCAAATTTGATTTATTGAACAACTCTCACAAGGTTCTATTGTTAGTTGAATCAAATTGAATATATATATATATATATTCCAAAATTTAATATTTTTATGAAAGAAAAAGGATTTCCAGATTTGAAACTTAAGTATTATCAAGGCTATAAGCTAAGGTAACAATCCCAACTATCTCACTTAACCTTGCAAGAATCGAAAATGTTACACGAGAAGCATCAAAACTTCTCTGGTCGTCCACAATTAGTTTTGCTTCTTCCTTATGAGTCACTAAGTTCTAACGAGCGTCGATCTTCTCCCGCAATGTCTAGGTCGAGTCTTAATCCGTAAGAAATAGACTCTACTATCTGGGTCCATCACAAAAGGATGCCTATCATTCTCTCCGTGATTGAGCTCCCCAATCAAAGGGAAATACTTCAATGAACAACTTCGTGTAGAAATAGGTGTGCTTCAGTTCCAAGCCAAAGGTTTTTTTTGGCTAGATATACCATGAGTGCCGATGTTTTTTCTTAATCAGATCTTGTGTCTGATTTATTAACGCCATCTTAATTTTTTTACATAATGTACATTTTATTTCTGCTTTTTATTTCTGCTTTGTAATGCTTTCAGTTCCAAGCCAACGGTGGTAATTTTGGTTAGGGATATCAACAGTGCCGATGTTTTTTCAGATCTTGGATCAGCTTTATTAGCGCCCAGAAAGATGCCCTCTTAGTTTTTGTATATACCATACATTTAATTTTCTTTGTATACATATTTTGTATAATATAAAACATCTATATTCCGGACGAAAAGAAAAGGAAAAAAACTAATTTGATTCACATCATGCAAATTCATGGTATGGCATATTGTCAAAAAAGAAAATTAAATCATGACGACAGAAATATAAGAAATTAATAGGGGAAACCTCATGAGCTCAAACTCTTAACACAACAGGCAACACCACAAGCCATCAAGCCATCCACCAAAAGGATTAGGAATGTAAATAGTATCCATTAAACCATATCTTGTATCAGCTTTATTTGCGCCAAGAAAGATGCCCTCTTAGTTTTTGTACATACCGTACATTTAATTTTCTTTGTATAGATATTTTGTATAATATAAAACATCTATATTCCGGACGAAAAGAAAAGGAAAAAAACTATTTTGATACACATCATGCACATTCATGGTATGGCATGTTGTCAAAAAAAAAAAAAAAAAATCATGACGACAGAAATATAAGAAATTAATAAATTAATAGGGGAAACCTCACAAGCTCAAACTCTTAACACAGCATGCAACACCAGAAACCATCAAGCCATCCACCAAAAGGATTAGGAATGTAAATAGTATCCATTAAACCATGTTACCATAATGGTTATTTCTACAACCAAAAATAAAGGAAAAACTGCCTTCTATAGACACCAAATACTTAATTTGGGCCACAACATCTAGAGAGAACAAAAAACAAAAAATCACAATCTATGCATTTTCACATTACAAGCCATCAAGCTAGTACAGCTACTTAATACCATAATTTCTCATAAAAATAAATTTCATGATCAAAACAGAGAGTACAAAATTTGAAAATTGTAATAGGCCTTCACAGGCAGGTATTCAAATAAAATTTCAGTCTAGAGTTTTTTTTTATATCGATACATAAAAGCTTCCAAACTTTAAGGTCAAATATTGCACTACCATGCATCCCCTACATCATGTAGAACTTCTATGCCTGCCCAGGGATATGTCACCATTTCACTTGACTTGCAAGGAGTAATCGCCATGCTACAAAAGGTTGTAGCAATAGTGCCGACAAGAGACACATAGATGTCAATAATAAGGCAAAGAGGCACATCTTCAATGAACAAGAAGCTAACAGGTTGCAAACTCTCTAATCCATGTCGTCAAAGCAGTCGTTTTCTGAGCATTTAAAGATCTTTCACCGACATCTAGCCAAATCTTTACTTTCTTGTTCCAAGGATATTATTTTCCTAGTTCTAGCCAAATCTTTACTGTCTTATAAACAGACTTCAAAGCAATGAACTAAGGCATTGACAATGTGCATTTCAGCTTTAACTTGCATCCACTTTAAGTATTTAGCTAGCCCAGGACCCGTTATACTCTCATCTCATAGAGAATAGGTCTGAGGATGCAATTATCCCCTCAACCCTGCCACCAATTTAAAGATATCTTGACAAAAATTCAAGAAGACTGGAATTTGTGATTACAAAGACATTGCTTGCTGTCTTGGTCAAACTCTAGATTTGGTATGTACAATCAGGAAGTGGGTTGATAAATAGAGATGACTGCACCTTTGGAATGATAAACCTTCAGATGATAAGTTCTTAATCCACAAAGTTTGCCTGCGTAGTTTGCACAAATAATGTACCTGTTAATGCCACTTGAGATCCAGAACCCCTTTCCTTTCAGCCAAAGTTGTGATGGCTTTCATTCATTAGCCTAAGCTAATCTTAGGAAAGCTATTACTGGGAAAAACTTAGAAGGTAAGCTTGAAGCTAACGTGTTATCAAATTTGGTTATAACACATCTATGTTTAATTGAGAGCAAAGATTTACCTCTAATTTTATGCCAAATCCTATCTGGAATCATTGACTTGTCTTCAAAGGTGAGCAATATTGTGAATTTCCCAGATTGTATGCTGCATAACCTTACATGTTACCAGAAGCAATTGCTTGACTTGAGTATAGTCCTGAAACCTTCATTCAATACTGAGTGTCCCATATGAACTTTTTAATTACTAACATCTTCAACTTGAGAATCCATGTTGAAAACTCCAAGAAAAAGGTCTCTATAAACATTGAAGTACCAAACTACAAAACCATAATATATGATTGGCATTGTCTTCTCCTAGTCCACAAATCCAGCATCTCGGGGCCTGTCTTCTTGCCCATCATTCTGTTCATTCTGAATAGTTAAGAGGCCCTATGATCCAATCTCCAATGAAGGTATATTCCTTTGGCCTCCCCATCTTCCATCATATCCATTTACAACAAACCCCTGGATTCCCTCAGGGCAAGGCTCATATTTGCATGGGCATCAGGCTCAGCCAGATTTTGTTCTCACAGTTGACTCAAGCAAGATCAGTTATTTATAATATATATACTATGCATTTTGAAAGGTCTCCAATGAAAAATTCGTGTAAGCAATATGAAAAAACTGATTAGATGAACAGTTAATTCTACACTGAATAAATTACCTGCACCGAGAGAAAAAATAGGTTCCTTTAATACTCATAAACCATGTCTGATGACCTATCTGCATAATACTGCAGAAATTCAGCCACTATTTTGCTTGCTATACATTACATGCCCATGTATAATACTATAATTTCTAAACACTAAACAAAGGAAGAGTGCAATTATGGAAACAAATCATAATCTTTGAACTTGGATATTTTTAGTACTTACCTAGCTGTCAACGTTACCAAACTTCTATACAAAGTCCACACCTAACACCATAGTCTGGACTCTGCGTGTTACTATTTCAATGTTAACATTAGTGAAAAAGATCACCGCATTCACCCCAAGCAAAGAAAATCAGATGCACAATTGAAATTGGTATATTTCAATATATAAACTACTGAAAAACGAGTTAAGCATCATCAGAAGGATGCAAAAGCAATCTGTCAAATGATTCCTGCCCATGTTTGCAGACAAATGCCATTGATCTCCCTGGCATTTCTTCTGTTTTTTCTGTAAGTGGTAATCCACCTTACCAAAAAGAGATAAACATTACAATATCTGAAACTGTCAACATTTACCTCTCAGAAAAATTAATTATAACAATTGGTTATCCCATCTAATTTCTGACAGTGTCGTTCCAGTGCTATAACTTCTCAAGATGTTTCATAGAAAGGAAGTGATAACTGGATTAAAAAAGGGTGCATTGCCATAGTTCAAAAAAAATTTAAACAATTCGCTGATAAACAACAATGTATCCTTGTAGCTCACGATCAACCGGAAAGTGTGCATGAAAGAATCTCTGAACCTGCTACAATGACAAATTTATCAGCATAATTCTGCAGATAACTTAGTCCTAAACAGGAAAATTCAGCATCAATAAAATGAAAATCACTATGATGTACTAAAGACTATTTATGCCACCTGTACATAGCCATGCAATGCTAAAACTTCTCTCAATTGCACTGCCTGAGAGTCGAACAACACTATATGACTTGGTAGTGGAAGAGTACTAAACATGTCCAACACAAAGCCTACTGGATCTCTCATGAAGCGATCTGATTCATCTATAAGCTCCTCTGCATTATTGTCAGTGTCACTGTCACTTCTGAATTCCATTACATAATCCGGAAACAGAGTTCAGACAGTAGGGATTAGTTCAAGAACTGATATTCAGAAGAGAATACCTCAAAATAATACAGTAATAGAAAATGTAGCCTAACAACCTCACCTTGGGGAACAATCCAGGAAGCGCATGGTTAAATTTCTGTGTAGTGAAGCATAATATGGAGTTGCATGGCATTGCATTAAGAAAGTCACACTCTGCACTTGATGTTTGTCTGCTTCCCTGGCAAGAAAAACCATAACAGCTTCACTCCCTCTCTGTCTGGAGCAAATCCCAAAGTCAGATGCAGCAAAGCTGTACATAGATCACTTTTTGTTGTTTTTGAAAATCTTCTCAAATCATCAGAACGGAACAAATACCTGATGTACTAAACTCGTATACAAAGCTGCTGGAATATTTGTTATGAGAAGGCCAAAGACCATAAAATACTTCCACGATGACCACTTTTGAGCCTTATCCGATTTTCCTAGTTTTCTCTTTGGTAAATCAAGTTTATCTAGCTCGGCCAATAGGTATCCACTAAACATCAAAGTGATTGGCAACACTGGCAAAACAAACCTGTCAATGAAATCCATAAAAACTCAATAAATACAGGAAATAATAGGTTGCTGAAAGTCAGGACTCAGGAGTAATAATTAATGAGAGAATAGCTCAATGTAGATAAAATTGGAAAATTTGCCCATTTATAATTTTATTCTCTTGGCCAACTAATCTCCTGCACCCAAAAATAAAACACGTACAAGGTACAATTTTGAAGTTCCCTTTGCCTTTTTTCGGTTGCCATATCCGAATTTTTTAGAGAAAATAATTTCAGGATAGTTCAAGGGAGTAAATTTGGTGTTTAATCTGCATCCCATTCTGCAATTTTGTATTTAAATTTAAATATAATTAAAAATTGACATATTTTGCATTTTTAAATGCTTGCTAATTTGTTTCCCGATTTTTCCCAATTTTCAGAGTTAATAAACTGTGCCTATCTTTTCCACATTGAATCAACATATAAACCTGAAGCTGAGGAGAAACTAGGTTGGGAATAAATCTCCTTCAATGCATTCTTTTGGGTAATTTTCCTATTTTTTAAAGACTGTGTTAGAAACATTTGATATATAAGAAAGATGCAGAAAGGATGAAATAGCCGTACATAATGAACAACCAAAAGCTAGATGCTAGTCCTCAGATTCTTTTATTTAGACAGCCAACTTACAAAGTAATATGCAATATTAATCTCTTTTTATTCCACATATATTCCCAAGAAATTGAACCTACTATTTCTCGGTCTAAGCTCAGTACTGGACACTATTACTTGCATATTACTTATAATAGTAGTGAGTAACGTGTGCACTTTCAAGGAATAGTCCTTCTGGCTGTGACGTGGAGTTATAAACAGAGTCCTTTAATTGCAGGAACGTCTTTCATGCTTTCTTATGCATTGAGATTTGATTTGAAGAGATGAAATAATCATAGGAATGATGAATGCAGTGCCTGTCAGATGTTTACATGCATCAGGATTCAGCGAGGTTAACCCATGTGCTTGTAGCCTATAGATTATTATCTGTCACCAATGAAACATATGGAGTAAAATTTATGCAGTCTGAACTAGCACTGCAGACTAGATTACTGGCTCGCTATCTCATTTAATTTCAAAATGTAAAAAATTTACATTTTTCTAACCACAGTGGTTGTAAGTAACTTGCATTTTGTTTAAAGAGGATAAATTTCACCTCTGGACTTATCTTAATCTACTCTAGGATAGCCCAAAGGGTGAAACAAAAAAAATCTGCTCCAATAATACTAAACAGATATCACCACTAAAAACAAGCAGTAACTTTTGTCAAACTGGGTCACTGTGTCTCATTTTCCATGACTTTTCTATTACGTAAGCATCCTGTGACAAAAATTATAATATATATCCCAAGTCCAAGTAAAGAATCAGAAATACATTTCAACCAATGGTGTAGATACAATAAACTAACCTGAATTCTTTGTGACCAAGGAGACTATAAAGTCCCAATACCCATCCAATCAGTCCAGCTAGCCACCATTCTTTTGACAGCCAAACACCTGCAACTGAAATGGGTAGGAAAGTATAAACTATTGCTGGAAAACCCTGTGTGAAGTACCAATGCCATGGGTGGGTTCCATAATAATCTCCACCAGCAGAAAAGAAATTGAATTTCAAAAAATTCAGAGGTACGAAGATCCATGAACCATACATCCACCGATCCATTAGACATGTCGCAATCAGAACAATGGTCCTGACATGATAAAATAAATAATAGAGTCATCACAATCTTCTCAGAAACGAAGTATCAGCCTTCTAGAAAACATTTTAAACAACAAATGCTTCAAATTTTTGTCAGTCATACCCTATGGGAAGGACGTCAAAAATAAGAAACTTTATTTTGTCCTTTGTCTCATAGAAATGTGAGATGCCAATATACAACCACACAATTGCACTCGTAGGTCGAATAGCACAAGATAATGCTGCAAAAAACAAAGCTAATTTTCTAGACATGGGAGAGTCGCATGCTTGACTAGAAGGGAAATTATGAAATGGCCAGTAAAACAGAGACACGGTAATCAACACTGTCTCCAAGCTATTTGACAGTGTTCGAGTAATGCAGAAGAACATAAACCAGTTGGACATCTGACAAAAAAGCTGATTTTTTATGAAAGTTAAGAATCTCTATCTCAATGAAAGAAAATTGACATCCTATAAGAAAATCCAGATTAAATACTGATTCAATGATGTGCTCAAACAACAAAATGTTCACATGTTGGAAAAGGATACTGCCCATCGTGAAACATGCTTGCCAAAAATACGGTCAGCTAGCTTGTACAAATAGAGATCTCCAATTGCAGCAAATATTGACTGGAGAAGCCGAGGAGTCTTTGTCTACAAGCAGGAAGAACAGAAATCTCAACAAAAGCTCATCATGTTGTTAAACAGAATTTAATCAAATTCTTTACATTTTATTTCCAAGGAAAATCCTGCAGGGAAATCCAAGGGATGCTTCCCCACATTCGACTAGTGCCCCTAACCCAGGGAGATCTGCACTGGGCACCTGCTGACACATAACTAGCCAAATGCCCAACATTGGCAACAAACAGTTGAGCTAACCCTTTGGGTTAATCAAATTCTTTACATACAAAACAAATAAATTGTGTTCCATGTTGGAATCCCAGTTAATAGTGTTTAAAGCATCATTCAAAAGCTTTACAGAGTCCATAATTTATTTCAGTGGCTAATACATCCTTCATTAAATTAGCAAAGGGGAAACTAATACATCAAGGATGGATATTATACATTATATTTTGTAAATAGGACAGGCTTGCTGCTGTCCACAAATCTTAAAATCTGATCTAATAATAAAAATGCAGAAAATGCAAATTTGGAGTGAGGAAAGGACACCCAAGAGTGCCAAAATGCACTTACAATAATAAACCTTGGATGGTTTTGCTAGGGCAATGAATATAACATGTAAAATCATCCCAGATATGATTAAATTTACAATCGCAATGATAAATAATCGTGGAATTAACTCAAACTTTTATAAGGAGGTGGTAAATCACCCCTAGGGTTTCACCAAAAAATTCCAAAATGAAATACAAACACAATTAAACACTTAGGAGATGGATTTCACTGCCTGATTTTGTTAGATAAGTTTTATAAACAATCTAAGAATGAAATATAAGCTAAGGTAGCATTAGAATGCACCTTTTAGAGTTAAACCCTAGCTTTTAGGATTTCACTCATTTTTATTTTCCTTGTTGTAATTTAATTTCCAGAATTAGTAAACAGCTTTAATCAGCGCACAAATTGTTAGATAACACCTTGATGCACAAATCTATGGAGCTGTTTTGTCTTATAGGATTAGAATTAATCAAGCATGAACCATGGGACAAATATATCTAGAAAGATGAAATAAACATTGCACTAGACAATGGATAAATATTTTTTGCAGGATTTTTCTTTTATGTTTTTCTGTATTTTTATCTTTTGCAAGACAAGAAATAAAATAATTTTGGTTTTTAAGGTTTTCAGTTGGTTGTTGGAAGTAAGTTTAGTATTTTATCTCCACTTAAGGCTTTTGGGGTCAAATCATAGTATTAAAAACCGGAACCGATGACCAGACCAATGGACCTAATGAACCAGGTTTCGAACCGGAACCGGTAAAACCGGGACTGGTGTAATATCCCAAAATGGGAAAGACAGGAATATAGAACATTTACAGCATTCCAAATAAGCAAACCAGGGATATAACACTAAAATATGGAAAATGCCAAATAACAATATGCTACAACTGGAAATTACATCAAGACATTATAATCATGAGCAGAAACAGCTGAGTCATATCATTATAAACAACAGCAAATATAAAGTACACAGTGCTCCAAAGAAGATGCACTCAATCCACAAGATGGCTGAAATACACTACAGAAAACTAGCACTAGAAATGTTGTGTTGCTACTGCTACTGCTGCTGGAAACCGCTGCTACTTTGATGAAGAACCATGTGCGGGAGGTTGTTAAAGCGCTCAGAAAGATTCGGGATTTTAACCACAGACTCTACTCAAAAAACCTAGAAATGGTTTGGCCAGATTTTAACTTTGGATTTTCGGCCCTTTTTTGGTGGCACACTGCACCCCTGTTCGCTGAGTTACATGTTAGTCATCAATAATTTTTACTATCTGAAGATGACTAAATATCAGCCCTAGATTTCTAAAAACACAATTCCTAAATATTGTGAGTTTCAGAAATCTCACTGCCTTCATTATCCTTGTCACAAATTTTTCATCATTCTACTATTTACCAGTCCATGATTAACCTGCCATTCCTAAAGGGCCCCTCATGGGCTTATGCCACTCATCTAGTTTGTTTTTTCCCACCTATCACCCTAGCACTTTGTTTTTGCCTTTACCCCACTTTTTCACTTTCATCTAGGGTTAACAATCAGCCTATTCTTTCCCATTTTCATCAGGTTCCTCAAACCTTGATGGTCTCAAGACTACCCCTATAAGCTCTTTAGATCAATCAAGTACATCAGTTTCTATATATTCAAATATACCAATTGGTCAAAAAACTCTGTTTTCACACAATCAAAATTTAAGATCCCAAGCCTAATTTTAGTCAAAAGACCAAGTTAAAACCCTCCCACTAGATCATTAGGGTTTCCTAGGTTATAGGGTCTTTATTGGTATTTTAAGCTCTGTTCTTCTTATGCTAAGACCTGGTTCTAATGAAAAAGAAGAGCAACACATGATTGCCCAAGAAAGAGCAGAAGATCTCCAAAGGAGGCTATTTTGTCAATTTCAAGTCTTGCAAAAGGTAAATGTGATTGACATTTCTGCAGAAATGTCAAAGGTAAATCAGCAAGGGAAATTGATAAGGTCACTGATGAGTAGGAAAGCAGGGAGCACAGAGTCTAAAGGAGAGATCAAGGTTTTATAAGCCTGATTGGATCAACAGTATGCCAAACAAAAACCCAATGCAGCAAAACTCATAAAGGAGGGTCAAGCTCTCATTTCAATCATTTACATTTAGTGGTTAAAGGATAGAAAAACATGGTATAAGGTCCAAGGTAAATATAAAAAGTTTTGAGGATGCCACCATTGTGTAAATGTCTAAGGTTATCAAAGAGAATTCAGCATTTTCAAGGATCAGAAGGAAAGGTCCCTTCAGGGTTTCATAACACCTGCTAAAGTGAAAATGTTCAAGGACATAGACCAACCAAAGAAAGTAAGCCTTGTCACTCAAACAAAGTCTGCAGAACAGGGAGGTGAAGAGTATCAGTGGGCAAGTTTCAAAATTATAAATTCAAACACCTGCAAAACAGAAGTGGTCAAAAAAAAGGTAATGAACATGATTTTGAATTTCATAATGCTGGTAAAAAGGTGATTTTATCATGCCTAATGATCAGTAAGAAAAGTGAGGACAGGGTTTTTCATAGTCATCTATCAAGCAAATGATGAAAGGCGCCACTAGGCCAAAAGGAAGTCAAAATTCACCAAATGGAGCAAATCTGCTTACAAACAGTGAAAGGAGGTCTGTAAAGATCAAGGGGTTAAACTAAGTCTTATAAAAGAGGTTTCACATCAAAATGAAGATGCTGCTGTATGGCCAAATTCACCAAAGTATGGGAATGAGCTCTTCATGCCTCAAGGAAATAGGAAAAAGACCAACTTCAGTACCTAGTCACCTCCAGCAAAAGGGCCAAATAAAATATTAGTAAAAGGTCAAAGGCTTGAAAAGAAAACTTTAGAAAAGTGAGTTTGACATTTAAAAATCAAGTTTTTGAACCTATAAAGGCCTTCTCCACCCTTCAGCAACTCATTTGCTTTTACAAAGGTCATCAAGAGCACCCAAAGCGAAAAAAATGATTTTTTGACAAAATCGGGCAACGCTGCCCTGTGTTACGCGCCCGGAAGCCTATGCTACGCCCCTAGAGGTTTTTTGTTGCGTAAATTCATCTGTGCGTTGTGTGCCTGAGATTACACGCTACGCATTCACCAAAGACCCGACAAGCCCGTGCACAGGTGCAAACGCTGCGCGTTTACTCTGTTCAGAAGACCCAGCAGCCCTGCCCGCGCTGCACGTTCGGCCTTCTGCTCACCCGACAGGCCCGTGCACAGGTGCAAACGCTGTGCGTTTACTCCATTCAGAAGACTCGACATTCCTTCTTGTGCTGCGCGTTTAGCCTTCTGCTCACCAGACTGGCCCTCGCTACATGTTCACTAAAGACCCGACAGGCCCGTGCATAGGTGCAAACGCTGCGCGTTTACTCCGTTCAGAAGATCCGGCAGCCCTGCCCGCACTGCGCGTTCAGCCTTCTACTCGTCCGACTGGCCTGTGCTACGCATTCAGTGCTACACGCTTGGCCAGGAGGGCCTTTGCATTAGGCCAAGCCCTAAATTTGCTCAAAGGCTTCCTCAAATTCATCTCCAAGGGTTTTTATGAACACCTTTGAGGGGTAAGTACCAAAACAACCTTCTTTTCAAGGTTCTTGACATTTGGTTAAAAGAATAAACCCTAGAAAGATGAACTAAGTAACATTTAACCTCCCTCATCTGCAAAACCAGAAAGGTACAGTTAAGGCAGAGTGGTCATCAATTTTGTCTCCCCTTACCTCTCCCTCACAGTCATACACTCCACTCTCACTCATCTACTCTATTTGCAAAAACTGCCTTTTTGATCACAATCTCATTTACCCTCTTCATATAAATCTCACAAGCAGAATTAGGGTTTTGGCTTTCAAGGCAACAGTAAAGTCAAAATGGCAAGGGAAGGTAATAGTGACAGTGGTGAGGGAGGCCAAGGGCCTAGAAGACAGCAACGCAAAGGTGGAAGAGTAAATAGGTTTGAACCATTGAAAACTGCAGAGTTGATGGCATCTCCTATGACAGTTTCATATTTCCAGAATGTGGGTTGTTTTGACTTTTGTGAAAAAGTACAACAGATACAGAGTCATCCTGAGTTGACCAGGTTGTTTATCCTTAACCTTCATGATGATCAAGTAAATTTAGCAAGGGTAAACTTTGAGCTATCTTCAAATATCATTTCTATGGCCACTGGGATACCTAGTATGGGAGAAAAGTGGTTTAAGCAAGCTAATTTGGATCTGAGCCACTATGAACCTTTCCTAAAACCTAGATACCAAGCTGACTGCAAATCCATTTTTCCCTTTTCACATTTGCTGGAGAGATATGTGCCCTTGATGAGAGTCATCATGAAATATTTTACATGTGAGGGGAGGTTTTCTAGGCTTTATTCATACCATATGCACTTCACTAGGGTAATGATTCTACATTTGCCCTATTATCTCTATAGGAGTATTGATAAGATGTCTTATATTGTGCAAAAGAGACATCCTTCACAACAAATGCAGAGTTTTGTTCACCATTCTCTTATTAAGATAGTTGTGTTGCATCAATTAGAGCAAAAGGGTATTCCATGGGAGGTGTTCATCGCCCATCAAGTGTTCACAAACCCACAACCCCATCTTCGGCCAAATGCGCCCTCATCATCCCATCCCCATTCCTCACCTTCTCCTAATGCTTCAGGCAGTGAACAAGCAAGTGACCATAAGGAAGAGGACAGTAAAGAGGAAAATGATGAAGAAGAGGACAGTAAAGAGGAAGAAGATGAAGAGGCAGAGGTCAGCAACAAAGCAGAAGACATGGAGGTAGATGACAATGAAGATGAAAACACAAATGATGAAGAAAGCAGCCAGGAAAATGATGATGATGTTGGAAACAGCCCACAAGTCAATGAGGAAGATGAAAATGCAAAAATCAGTAAAGAGGAAAACAGTGATGAAGAAACTAATGATGACACCTCTGACAGTGAGAACACAAATGATGATAAGGGCTATGATGATGTTAGAAACAAAGAGGAGAGTGATGAAACAGAAAACATGGTAACTAATAGCAATGATGATGACAGCAGTGACACTAAAGACCAAAAAGTCAGTGAAGAGACTGATATCAGCAGTGAAAATCACAGCAAAGGGTCAAGCAGCAGTAAGAAGGGAAGCAGTGACAATAATGACAGTAGTCCTAATGGCCAAGAAGGCAGTGAAAACAATGAGCCTGATAGTGGTAATGATGATAGTGCAGAGAACAGTGCCAAAGACAGTAAGACTCCTAGCAGTATTGAAGGAAATGAAGAAAGTGGCTAAGGTAATGATAACGATGAGGGTGACAATAGCTCACAGAACCTAGATGACAATGAAGTTGATATCAGTGAAGGAAAAAGGATGATGATACAAATGAAGATCACATCAGTGATGTTAGCATGGAAGAAAATGAAAGTGAGGCTGATGAAGGCAGTCAAGAACACAATGCAGAAAACATCAATGCAGAGGTCAATGAGGAAGAGAAAAGCAGTCATGAGATCAGCGATGGTGAGGGCATTCGGATGAACAAAATTGAGCTTCTCCCTCTCACTTACCAAAGAGGAAAGAGGCATGTGTTTGTTGCCTCTAAAAGGCAAGGGACCATGCCTTCCACCTCAGCTAAGAAGCTTGACAAAGGCAAACAAAAGGTCAAAGAAGAAGAAGAAGAAGATTAGCATGAGGTTGAAAGAGAGTTTGAAATCATTCATATTGACAGTGACGAGGAAAATGAAGCAAGGATCTCAAACTTGCTCCTCCAAAACAAAAATGCCCAAATTGAAGACCTCCAAGCAAATCTAGATAGAGCCAAGACTATGAATAATGCCCTTGAGATGGAGAACAGACAGCTAGGGGCACAAAATGCCATTTATGAGGCTAGAGCAATCAGAGCCCGGAAAGAAGCTCAAAGGGCACAGGTAAAGCTAGAGGAATTCATGGGCACCTATGAGGAAAGTGAAGATGAAGAAGGACAGTCCAGAAGAAGACCAAGAACCATGGGTTTAAAGAAGGCCTTGGCAAGACAAAGAGAGCAAGAGTCTGCCTTGGCAAAGCAGCTCCCTCTAAGTGAGTTGCTTGCCATGGAGATAGAATATGATCAGGAGCCTTGGCTAGAAAGAGCAAACATACACTTGGAGGCCGAATTGGAGAAGGCAAATAGAGACATTGACCTCCAAAGGAAGATGACCAAACAATATGCACTCAGAAATTAAATTGCAAGGGCCAAGCTCAAAAGAGCCCTTGCCAAAGTTCAAGCCCTCAAGGAGGCAAAAGGTCAAAGAAAGCTTAACCTTCTTGCTGATGCTTCCATGCAAGCATCCCAGACATAACAAGGAAGATAATTACAAATTTTGGGAACTTTTTGGAAATTTTGGATTTTTGCTGATTTGGAGGGCCAAGGGCACAACACCCTTGGTGCTACGCTTTTTCTCAAGGCATCCTCAAGAGGAAAAGTTTACATTTTTGGAATCCTCAGCTCCAATACAACATGCTCACCAAATTTCTGGTCATTTGGAGTTGATTTAGTCCTCCAAAAGAGTCAAAAACACCCTAATTTTGACCTTTCTGCCTAGTTTTTAGGACATGTGTTGCGTCTTTACCAGTCTTGGGAGTTTTTTCTTTTTGAACAGGTTACAGGGGTCCAATCAGAAAACCAAGGGTAGTTCTGGAAAGTAGACTCAACAGGCTTTCGAATGAGCCATCACGAAGCCCATTCTGACATCGGGAAGGCCTTCAAAACTTTGCTTTAAGATGACCCAATTTTCTTGCTCATGTGCTGCGCCCTTGGCCTGGAAATACATCTTAAAACTCAGTGTTGCGCCCTAACAGTCAAAAAGTCAACAAAGTGTTGTAAAATGTAACTAGGTCGGTCTTCATGATTATGAAAAGAAGGAGACAAAGATAATAAAATGTATTTTGTTGTACTTGCTTCATGGGTTTCATGAGCAAGATTTTATTATAGGTCTATAGACTTCTTCTTGATGTCTATTAGGATTTGTCTTATGAACATAAGTGTAATTAAAAGTCATGTAAATGGAGTGTTTAGTTTGAAGAATATCCTTCAAGACGTTGCGGAAGAATGGCCTTCAAGATTGCTCATATTCAACGTTGGAGATAAGCCTATTTGCTATAAGGAAGTCGGCCTACATGTCGGCTAATTATCTGGCAAGAACAAATATTAATACCCCTACATATGCTGCGTAGAAGATACAAGAAAATACAGATCTGTCTGAGGTTGCATAGCGGTCAAAAGGAATGTAGATTCCCCTAAAATATAAGTGACTGAAGGTATAAATTGCGGAAGTAACTGAAGATATAGATTGAAGGCATAGACTGAAGGTATAGACTACGGAAGTGACTGAAGGTATAGACTGCGGAAGTGACTGAAGGCTACAGATTGTGGAAATGACTGAAGGGTATAGATTGCGGAAGGTACTGTTTTTAGATAGGTACAATAAGGTACAGAATTGGTGCAGCAGATTGCGGAAGGTGCAGGAAGGATACAGTAAGGACATCTCTGAGTTTAAAGTAGCTGAGGAAAGAATTTGTCAAAGTCAAGACAGTGATCTAAAGGTGATAGAAAGTGAGGAAGGTAAATCAGAGTTTACCTTCCTAACTTCATTTCAAGATATTCAATTACAAGTGAAATTAATTCTATCTCTGCATTTGACTAAGTACTTTGATAATTGACTTGATGAAAGATTAACTAAGTGAAATAAGAAAAATACATAAGCAAGCTCACAAGTAATTATCAAGAAGAAATTTTTTGTATTAATCTCCAGCCCTACAAGATTCTCAACATGGTTTCAAAGCTAAGGTAACAGTTAAGGAAAGGGCATACAATCTAAGAGACACTCAAGGAACCTCATATCAGTGCCCCAAGACAATATTCGGAAATCCTTCTCTGAGATTTTCAGTGACACACCTCTGTGATTTTCGGATGGCACAACAGAGATCGGGATTCTCTGAGTTTTTCGAAAGGCATTACAGGATAGCTAACATTGTCATAATTTCGGATATCTCCCACTGTAAAGATCACAGTCTCGGGCCAATCACAACATGTGATCTCTTCTGTTGAAATCACAGTCATGATCTCGGTGGCAGTAGGATGGTACAGTGTCATGAAAGGGTGTTGTGCCTTCTCGGTGCTATCATAGTCAAAGATGAGGGTGCAAAGATCTCGGTGTTGTGCCTTGGTGTCAACTTAATGGTCTCGATGATGGAGCAATGATCTACATTGAAGAAGATCATCAATCAAATCAAGGCAAATAAGAATTCACATCAACAAAGAATTGAATCCTCTAGTCATCTTATAAAGGAATCTACAATGCAAAATAACACAAAGTATAGACAACCAAAAGAAGGGTTTATCATTACAACATGGACCTAATCCCTACCCTTGAAGAACATCATCCAAAGAGAAAGCACTAACACATCTCTTTCTCAACAAACTATACCATCGAAGAAGACAAGTTTAAGACTTTATCTTCACTTATCAAGTAAATATCTTTCATTTTATAATCAAATTTGGTTAAATGGATTTGTTTTTGCAGGGAGATCTATAAGCTAGTTAGGTTACCAAGAATCCTTGCATGAGGAGGATAGTCACAGTCCTCGAAGAAAGCAAAGTCATGAAAAGTCTATGAAGGATTGGAGACATCAAGAGAATATATGATAAGCTGAAAGAACTATTCTATGCAATAAATAAGGTTATGTCACTTAGACCAGATTTACACAAAATTGAGGTATCAAAAGATGAAGGGATATCTTCATAAGATCTCAACTGTGAGATCTGGAAAAGACGATAAGATGGACAACGTAACAAATAGACAAGAAAATTACCTCATTCAACTTGTGGTCTCTATACTAGATGGAAAAAGACAAATCAAGGGCAAAAATGTTGAAGGATAAAAGACTAAAACATTTGCAGAAGAAAAAGGGAAGTTGAGGAAATGTGGAAGACTTACGGACATTACAAGAAGGATGGTCCTAAAGGGACAATCTCAATAGGAGAGAAAGGAAGCTCATAACATCGAAAAAGGATGGAGGAAGCTGAAGAAAAGAAGTTCAAGGAAAATCACACAAACTTATGAATAAGGAATTGTTTTCTATTGGTTATATGATAGGAAACAATGAAGCATCCTGATCTAAGCATGGTAGGAGCTCCTGGTGAATCAGCTCTGGGAAAACCTCTTTGAAAAACTTTAAGAAAGTAGTCATCAAGAGCAAGGGTCATCATAGAAACATACTTCTGGGATGTGATGACATATTGATGAAACAAGCCAAGGGAATGAAGCTATTCATTCGTAAAATTTGCTACAGGATGACTCAAAGGAAAAAGGTATGAGGTATGTATATATTTATATGCTGACATTGGATGCTGTGATTTCATGTTATATGGTTGCAGGTAATGAACTTATGTACTTAGAAGTATGAACTATAAAATAGTATCTCTCAGTGAACTGACAGATGAAATCAACATTGTTTATGAGGTGGTTGTTGAAAGATCCTGTAAATGGAAAATGTGCAGAAAGGAAGAGATCATGAAATGCAACCATGTCTTGAGGCAGGTATCATTCAGAGGCCAAGTAGATGTGACTAGAAGATCTCCTGGGAAGATATGTAGACTCTAACGAAATGCTGGAAACCCATAGCAAAACCATATCATTAGGAGATGTGTTAATCTGTATGAAGGATACCAATGCCTATAGGAAGATGTCATGGTGAAAAATCATCACTAAGGTAACTTTCGTTCTAAACGTTGATATGAATATGTTTATCTGGATGAATCTGTGCAGGGCTGCTAATCATGAGAAAGGATGTATGATCCTTGGAAATGATTCGAAGGAAAGCAGCATGGCATAACAATGGACCAGATAAAGGAAGTCTGATAAATCACTCTGATAGTTGACATGACTCAAGATGGAAGTGATGGATGATCTGTGCCCTATGAAGCTAAAAGTTGGAGATTCCTCTATATCGAAATCCATGACATCGAGAACAGGAATTCTTCATGACTAGCTGGGTGTCTCACCATTGCTTCTGGAGGTCCCTGGCTAAGAGGGAGCCTGATGGTAAGTTTCTTACTTGGAAGAAACTTGGTAATTCTCAAGGATGAGCTTAGGTACATTCTTTGTGTAAGAATGAGTACATTCCCTTGTGGACTAAGGTCCTCCCTGGTTGAGAGGGAGAGATAGACATATCATTCTGGTCTTGGGAAGACAGAATGGAGGATTGGGTAATCATTTGGCATTCGATACTCTTTGAGAATGTGATAGGGCATTCAAGATAAGAGTAGTCGGGGACCGATATTCTTTAAGGGCTAGCTACCCAAGAGAAGAATAGTCCAGGAAGGTCATACTTTTGGGAACACCCGGGTGGAGTATGTACCTTGGAGAGACAATGACGAAGGTGTCTATAAGTCATGTGTCTCGCCAGCATTGAAGCCCATTGTCTCGTTGAAGAGATGGCGCTGTTAGTCAAGCCCTTGCACTAGGACAATACTGGTTGATATGATGCTATACAGATGCGATTACCAATCCGATTTTTCTTATGAGATTCTTTAGTTTGAAAATGATCATGTAACTATATGAATACCTCCCTAGTTAAGAGGGAGTGTTGTAAGATGTAACTAGGTCAGTCTTCATGATTATGAAAAGAAGGAGACAGATAATAAAATGTATTTTGTTGTACTTGCTTCATGGGTTTCATGAGCAAGATTTTATTATAGCTCTATAGACTTCTTCTTGATGTCTATTAGGACTTGTCTTATGAACATAAGTGTAATTAAGAGTCATGTAAATGGAGTGTTTAGTCTGAAGAATATCCTCCAAGACGTTGCGGAAGAATGGCCTTCAAGATTGCTCATATTCAACGTTGGAGATAAGCCTATTTGCTATAAGGAAGTCGGCCTACAAAACTGTGTTGAAGTCAGCCTACATGTCGGCTAATTATCTGGCAAGAACAGTTATTAATACCCCTACATATGCTCCGTAGAAGATACAAGAAAATACGGATCTGTCTGAGGTTGTATAGCAGTCAAAAGGAATGCGGATTCACCTGAAATGGACGTGACTAAAGGTATAAACTGCAGAAGTAACTGAAGGTATAGACTATGGAAGTGACTAAAGGTATAGACTGCGGAAGTGACTGAAGGCTACAGATTGCGGAAATGACTGAAGGGTACAAATTGTGGAAGGTACTGTTTTCAGATAGGTAAAATAAGGTACAGAATTGGTGCAGCAGATTACGGAAGGTGCAGGAAGGATACAGTAAGGACATCTATGAGTTTAAAGTAGCTGAGGAAAGAATTTGTCAAAGTCAAGACAGTGATCTAAAGGTAAATCAGAGATTTACCTTCCTAACTACATTTCAAGATATTCAGTTACAAGTGAAATTAATTTTGTCTCTACATTTGACTAAGTACTTTGATAATTGACTTGATGAAAGATTAACTAAGTGAAATAAGAAAAATACATAAGCAAGCTCACAAGTAATTATCAAGAAGAGAATTTGTGTATTAATCTCCAGCCCTACAAGATTCTCAACACAAAGTATGCTTGGCAATATTTTGGAGGCTTAGGAAAGCCCAAATGTCAATTTTTTTTGCCAAAAATAGTCGAAAAGATATTTTGTATTAGATATTTTGTGCCTTGGGCCTTGCAAGGTCTCAAAGGACAAAAGTGACATTTATGATTAACTAATAGGCTTCTAGAAACCTAATTAGGGTTTAGTCCTCCAATGCAAGATAAATAGAGCACGGAGGTTTCATTGTATATGTTGGCTATTTGCTGAGCATGCTATGAAATAGAATTGGAGTTTATTGGTGAAACTGGTTTTGGTGCCTTGTGATGATGTTGGATTGTGCTTCCATGGATCAAGCTCACTCTTAAGATTCATTAAGCTTGTTTAAATGGTGATGTATTCCATCTTTATGTTTGTTTTCTTCAGTTATTCATTGTGTTTATGGTTCATTTAGTTATAGAACAGAAATAGAGAATAGGATTTACCTTGTTGGTACCCTACTTCTGCCTGCTTTCTTGACTTCTATGTTTTCTTCCTCAAATTTTTGCCAAAGAAATCCTTAAATGCTCTTTAGTGTTACTGATATGTTATGTTAGAATGCTATCTGTTTGCAAGTAAGTTTTAGAGAATCCTTCACTGCTCCCTTAGCTTACTTAACGGTTGTTTTTAAGACTTGCTTAGCCTAGTTGATATTGAGGAATCCTTCATTACTCTTCAAGTTTTCATTATGCTATCATCTTAGAAGCTTTTTCTTGTTTATTGGTTTGTTAAAGGATCCTTGATTGCCCATTTAACTCACTATATTCATAACTCTATGTTACTTCACTCTCCCTTGACCTAATTAGATCCATTTGATCTTGCCAACTTGCCCTTTAAACTATCCTTGACTCATTTTTACACATTTCAAGACTTTTGCAGACTTCATAGCCCAATGGATTGATATTCCCCACTCTATTAACCTACTTAACAACTTTCCCAACCAATCAAACAATCAAACAAACCCTAAACTTAATAACTAGCCTAAAATCAAAACCTAAAAAACAAAAAGTTCATATCCTTTACACAAAATAGAGATAGCCCTGTCTGAGTCTAGGAAGGCTAGGTCCTAGGACTCCAAAGAATGGTTTGATGTTACCCCTGTTCATTTGTTCTCACCAATCTAACAAATTACGGGGACCTAACATTACGCACTCTCTGGAGACAACTTCTGATATGGAGCTAAAAGAATGATCAATCAGCTGCAATAGCACCCACTCAGCTCACTCATTGAAGGGTTGATCCCTTCTCCGGATCTCCAAGCTAGAAGCTTGAGATCTAGCTCCTCCTTTCTCTGCTCAAGTCGCAGTTGCAAACTGCACAACTGCTGGACTAGACTGCGCTGTCAAGGAGGCTGGAGCTATAGCCTGCTCCTAGATGATGAAAGAATGCTCACAGCTCAAGTAAATGACTCTCCAAAGTGAGGGAAAGACTCCTCACAGGATTCCAAGCTGAAATACTTGGAACTTCCTTCCCTCCTTAGATCTGCCTGGCTGGACTGGGCAATTCTTGAAGGAACTGTTGCTGCATGGAGGTGGAATATGATGGCCTGATGTCGGATATCACAATGTTGCTCCTAGAAGACTGAAATGGAAGCTCAAGATGAAAGGATGAATCCTCCCCCGGTTTCCTAGCTGAAATGCTAGAAACTACCTTTCTCCTCTCAAACCCTAAGGCAGGAATGTGTAATTCTTGAAGTTGTATATGCAGAAGAGAGGGGCTGAATGTGGCACCAATGTCGGATGATGAATAGCTGCTCAAAATAACCTTCCCAGAGTAGGCACTCGAAGTCCCCCATGGGTAAGGGTGGGATTTCTGCTCGAGAACACCCGTGTGCTAAACAGCACAACAGACTTGGCTAAACAGTTGAAGCATGCAAAGAATGTCAAATGACAATACAATATCAAATTCCCCACTGATTTGCTTTATTGCCCTCATCTTCCTTATATGGTTGTGAGCCTTCCCTAGCCTTGGCCCACCTCATAACTGCGCTGCACATGTGGCCACTAGTCTCCATGAAAACTACATTGTCTCTCCATGATCTCCATGATCTCTGCAATTAATTTACACTCCCTCCATCATGTGTGCAATTAATGCACCACTTACTCCATCACTACATTAATGCTCTATGATCTTACTTTTATTCCTCCCCTATCTCCATAATATTCCTCATTATCTCTCCATAATCTCCACTCTTCCTCATTAAGAGATGCTCCACTACTCCATAATGTTGATCTACTATCTAATAACCCACATTCACACAACAAAAGTGGATTTTATTCATCTATGGGGTTTATGGGTCCCTCCACCCTTTTATTTACTTAATTAATTGAGAAAAGTAAGAACTCTAATATTCCCATTAACTGATGGAAAATTGAGAATATTACAGTCCTCCTCACCAAAATGTTGCTTGTCCTCAAGCAACTACAAAAGTGAATACTATAGCAATCCTCCTCCCTCCAAATGGCATCCTCATATGGAAGGTCTCCCCATCTACTCCAATGTGTAATGAATGCCCAGCTGTTACACAGCGTTTTGTCACTGTCCCTGCAATCACCAACTCACACATTGGAGGGTCATTTCTGTGACCAATGCACAGTGTCATGCTTTGCAAATTACATCCTTGCATCCCTTTTGATGAAGGCAACATTCTCCTGAGCAGAGTTGTGGAAATCCCTATTTTTGCCTTGGCGCGAGTAGCCCTTTATCTCCTTGCACCGACCTGGGAATTTTACACTAAGCCCGCACCACTTGGCGCTCTATCCCAATGTGATGCCCACGCCAAGCTATTTATGAAATGTTTTTTTAAAAATAGAGGCGGAGGTTCCATTCCAACCACCTCAGGGATGAGTCATTGGGAGTGGTTGAACTGAAACAACCACGGGCCTCCTCCTTTAGCTAGTAGTTTCCACCTCCCTTGGAACACTCCTAAAGGATAGGCCTCCCTTCCACATTTGTAGGGATCCCAACCTCCTCCTTTGCCTCTATATAAACAAGCCTTCTCTCTTTATGAAAACTAGTTGAATGAGCCGAAGCTGAACAAAGAGAATTATACAGCTGAAGTGTTGAATTTGAGAGACTAAGCTATAGTTGAATAACCGAGTTATGAGAAGGTAGAACAAGGAGAAATCCATCGAGAGGTCCCTTATCCCGTCCAAATTCCCCGATGAGCTTTGAGACGTGCTTCACCCGAGCCCCGCTGGAGGAGACCGCAACGTCAGAGCATGGTTGTATCTCTTCTTTCTACCTTTTAATATAAGTGACTATTGTCTAGTTCCCGTCTTGTGTTTTATCTTTATCGAATGCAATATGCTAGTCTTCTCTGACTGATTAGTAGATTTTGGATGAAATTAGTATTTGGTTGTCTTTTTTTGATCTTTGTGCAAGTGTCCAAGTGCAATAAGCGAAGGGATTGTGACTTGCCGGATCGGGAGCGAGCAGTTCTCATCACCACTACGATTGCCGACAACAGCATTGGACCACAGGTAGGCTATCTTATCATGTCCTCTTTCATTCGATTATCTAGGAACCTACACCTTAGCATGATTCCTTGTTACTAGACCCACCCTAGGGCTAGAGGGATCGTCTCTGTCTGCAGAGAGGATTTACCTACATAAGAAGTTGGCGACCATACTAGGGATCAGTGAAAGTTTGTCTTTGATCTTGTTGGGTCATTTTTGGGTTTTTGGTCTTGTTGTTTACCTTTCTGGTTGTTTAACTGTGCTTCAAACCCTTGTTCAGCCCCAAAGTGTCAAGATTGACCTCTGCTCTGTTGAGTTTTTTCCCTTTTCATTGGTTAACTGGCTTGGCGCAGTTTTCCCTTGAATAGTCGCGCCGATTGGTGCATGTTGCTTTTGTAGCGCTCGCACCATCACCTGTTTGGCACTGATTACTACCTCACAGTCGCGCCGACCCCTGTGAGTTTTTGGGTGAGAACTTTGCATGAGTTTTTGGTTGATTGTACTTGTTTCTGGGTTATTCATGAGAGTAATTGAAGTGTTTTGCACTGTCTTTGATTGCTGAAAGCTCATTTTTTCAGTTGCTTGTCCATTTGTTATCAGTGTGACTTGAGGTCTTAGGGTTTCTGAGTGCCTTGATGCACTAAGCCTTCTGTTTGGAGATCGAGTTTCTTGATAGTTGTTGAATTCGTTCCCTGTTTAATTGCTCTTGGTCTCTTTGATCCTATTGAGTATGTTCATTGGTTGAATGATCATTCCCTTGCTTGTTTGATTTTTCTTCCTCTTACTCCAAGCACCGATTACATTGCTTGTATGGGTCATTTTCGAGATTTCTCTTTGATTTGAAAAGTTTGTAGCATTGGTTTGGGTCTTCTTGTGTTTTTTTTATGTTGGAGAAGTCATTCCGTTCCAACTTTCCCATTCGCTCTCTCAAACTAGTGTTTAGTTTTGCTTTTTATGTCATTAGTGCATTGTTTGCTCTGTTGCATTGAAAAAACAAAAATATTGCATTTCTTTTGCTTTGAAAATGAAACATTCTTTCGCATAACTAGCATTGCATTGGCTAGGAAAGAGTTTTTTGTTTTCTGTAGATTACAATAAATGCATTAGTGGATGTTTTCACATGATTTAAGTATTCGCTATTGCTTGAAAGTTTTCTTTCCTTCTTGTAGATAGCTTTCATTAAACGAAAATGGTATCCTTCTGCATATAGTTTTGCATTTAGGAAGATTTCAGATCTGACATACGTTAAGGCTTGGAAATTGAAACTTAATCCAAGATCAACATTAAAATTTATTTCAATTAACCTAAGGCAACATTGAAACCTAACAAAATATTCTAGTGGTCTAAGTTAGAGACGTGTTCCGGCGTCTTAAAACCTAGTAGCTGTCGTTCGCCATCTGGCTTCAGACAGCGCTAGTATGGATTTGTGCTCCCCGTACCATATATAAAGGGAGACCCCTCTAGGTTGCAATCCTTTTATCCATAGGAAGTCGAGTCTGCCGCCCTGTAACCGTGATACACTGAACACAGCATTCGGGGAGACTACCTGCACGTACGTCAAGTCCTTGGTCATTTCTTTTTCATTTGATCACCAAGGTGTATATGGCAGTTCACGGAAACCTGGCATACCCTCTTGCTTAGATTACCTGAGCAGTCATTTTTTATCTATACTGACTCTTTAAATTTGAAAAGATCATCAAGCACTTGTCCTTTCGCGCTCATTCAACATTGAAAGTGACTAGAGTCATCTTTTGCATGTTTCTTGACTCTTAAAACATGAAACAACAAAGTTTGGTTTCAGTGTCGTAAAATAAACTACCCACGATCACACGCCCATAAAAGTTTTTAGCACTTAGCTTGTTTTTGCTTGCCTTGGTTTTTTTGAGTTTTAACTCGGATCTTTCTTTTTCCTTCTTGTTGAGAAGTAGTCACGGTGGCGGAACCACCAGTTTCGTCGTCCTCACTCCCTTCTAGAGGTAGTCCTTTACCGGACAGTTCATTTGAAACTCCTCAATCCTCTAAGTCTGTAGAGCTTCAGCAACCTACTCTCCCATCAATCTTACCCCTTACTACCCGGTCTCCTGCTGATGAGCCAGTTGAGTTCAATTGGCCTCCCACGGGTGCTTGCTCTGGTTTTGGGGACGAGGAAGAATTCCCTCCTCTTACGTCGGGATCACCATTTTTATCTGTTGTTATACCTCCTAGTCCTCGTAGTCTTTTCGAAGATCTTACGGAGGAGTCAGACATGGACACATCAGGTCCTACTGGCAGTGATGGAATTCCTGTTTCTACAGAAGAGTATCAACTTTTCTCTGAAAACACCACTCAGGTGTCTACTCAATCTTCATCATCAGTGTCACTTCCAGCCGGATATAGGTCATTGGGTCAGATTATTGCTGGTGTTGCCTCCATGGCAACATCTACTCCGTCCAGGAGTCCAGTCCTTCCATCGTTGGATCGTTACCAACGACACCTGCTTCGTCGGTTGCGGTTACATCTGTCCCGGTTCAACCTTTTGTCTGTGCAGTTGCGTCCGCGTTGATCACTCAGGCACCAGCGCCCTCGATTGAGATACCTGGTGGCCTCACTTTTGAAGAATATCTATTGTCTATTCATCAACAGAAACTCTCCGCCACACCATTATGACGAATATGGTAATCCTATTTATTTTCCCTATATTACTCCTCATCACTATGATGCTGTCAGTAACCCCATCTATGCGTTTCCTACTCCCCATCATTATGATGAGTGTGGCATTCCTTTATATGACCCCTATGAAATCGTTCCCGAGATAGGGAGGACTTATCAGGTGCAACCCCCTGGCCCACAAGGACAACCCTTTTAGGGACAACCTTTAGCTCAGTCGAGAGTTGTATAAGGTCCTGGGGGACAACCTTACGGTCCACAGGGCCAACCTTTACAAAGCCAACCCATGGTCCAACAAGGACAACCCTAGGGGCCTTCTGTTCAACCTTTGTATCAACTAGGACCTTCTTATGGTCCTAGGGGGCAAATCTATTCGTCTCAGGGACAACCTTTTGTCCAACAACCGGTATCATATCCTCAAACTGGTCCGAACATTGGGCAACAAGGACAACCCTCTAGTCCTCCTCTGGGGCAACCTGGTTCATCGCAGCCATCAGGCCAACCCGCTCAGCCAGGGCAACCTGGTAGCTCTCAGCATCCAGTTCAATCTACTCCGCAGGGGCAACCTACTCAACTGGCCCAACAGCCGGCTCAGTCTGCTCAACAGCAATTTTACTCTGCTTCACAGCAAGGTCCTACTTTTCAACAGCCTGTTTAGTCTGCTCAGTAGTCGGTTTACCCTGTTTATTCAGCTCCACAGGGACCCACTTATCAACAGCCAGCTCAACCCCAAGGCGTTTATTATCCTCCTGGTCAGTATCGACCAGTATATAGTGCGCCTCAAGGTTTTACTTATCACCCTCAATCTCAGTTGCCATATAATCAACCGCAAGGCCATACTTACATTCCACTACAAAATCCTCAACAAGGACCTCGATGGTATACTCAGAATCAGTATCCTCAATATCAACAAACTTATTCGACTTATCCCCCATATCGTCTGAATCCTTCGGGACAAAACCCATGGGGGCAGAATTTTTCTCAAACAGGATGGAATGCAAGTTCAGGTTCTTATCAAGGACTTGCTATGCCTTTTAACCCTCAACTACCATTTCTCGCTACGTTCGAGTTACCAGATGTGTCGAAATTGACAAATGATCCTATTCTTCACAACTTGTATTGGCCTCCGGTTCCAACTAAGATTCCTGGTGATTGTCCCAAAGTTGAGGGCAAGTCCGAAGAAGACCCCCAAGCACATGTTATGACTTACCACTTGTGGTGTTCTTCTAACTCTTGGGTTGATGATTCCATTCGACTTCGTCTTTTCCAACGGACTCTTACTGGTGCTATTGCTAAGTGGTATATTGAGCTCTCTCGCGGTATCTTTCAAGATTTCAACTCTCTCGCTATGGCGTTCCTTATTCATTTTCAGTTACCGGTTCGTTATGAAGTCGGGACGCATCTCCTCACCTCCTTGAAACAAGACCGGGCTACTCATATCTCAAACCATATTCATGAATGGAGATGTCGTCGTCACCTGATCAAGTTTGAAATTCCTGATCAGCTTCTTACTCATTAGTTCACTACCTCTTTTGTCAATCAAATTGCGAAAGACATAGCCATGGGGGCATGTGTAACCGAGGAACAGACCATTGCTCGTGCCCAGTACCTTGATCTCGTGTACTCTCAATCGGGCATATTGTATGATATTTTGACTGATGCCCCTTGACCTAGAACTTCTACTGCACCGGCGACCCCATCCGTCGATGGTATTATTGGTTCTGTGTCTCAGACTTCGCATAAGTCTTCTTCTTCCAACCCTAGGAAGCAAAAGCCTAATTCTTCCAATGATATTGCTCCTCAGTCTAGTTCGAATCCTGGTAAAACCTCGGAGGTCAATGTCGTTCAGGCCAATCCTACGGATAAGACTTCTAAAGGGAAAAAGAAGGGTGAAGGCAAGACCAAAGCCGATGCCCCGAAACCAGATTCGTCCAAACCTCATGTTGATGATGGTTCGCAGCGTAAGCCGAAGTATCCCTGTCTGATTTGTGATGGAGACCACTACACCAAGGACTATCCTCGACAGTCTGAAGTGAGTAAGTTGCTCAAAGGCAATCAGGGTACTCCTGTTGTTCTTAAAGAACCTTTTCCGTCTCAGCAGAGCCAAATGGTGGAGCAGCCTCAATCATCTGTTCCATCTGGCTCTCAAGTGTTCATGATGAACGGTTCTGCATCCATTGCCATTGCTACTCGGTCGAAAGATTATGCAGGGTTGCGTCAGACACCGGGAAAGGAGATCGCTGATGGTCCTCCTCCTCCACCTGCCTCCGGCCCTCTTGAGATTGAAAGGCCCAGTGCTGAACATGTTGTGCGACCACCTTCCAAAGGTGTTCTCCGGAAATCTTCTTATAATCCCAACGCCCATGCTGCTCAACATTACAGTATTTTTGAGGGTTTAGCACAGGCACCATCCGCGATGTCCGCGTTAGAAGTACTCCAAAGTTGTCCATCTCAACGGAAAGCTTTATTATCTGCGATAGGCGGGGTTGATCCTGCTGATACTAGCCTTCTCGCTTTTGATCTAGAGAATTTCATCCCACGACTTCCGCATCAGATTGCGCTCATTATACAAGTCGTTGTTAATGGTCTCGACATCCATCAAGCCGTTGTGGACAAAGGTGCATCAACCTGCGTCATGTCAGCTTCGTGCTGGAAGGCCATTGGTTCTCCAGCCCTGAATTCCTCGCCAAATGCCCTTGAAGCATTTGATGGAAGGGAATCAAAACCTTTGGGTGTTCTCGCGAGTTTGTCGATTACATTAAAAGGGAAGACAATCAATGCTGAAGCAGAAGTAGTTGACGCTAAACTCAATTATAATCTTCTACTCGGTCGCAGTTGGACTCACGCTATGCTTTGCGTTCCGTCCAGCCTCTTCTGTGTTTTGAAATTTCCACACGAGGGTAAGATAGCTACTGTCGATCAATTGTCATTCTTCACCTCTTCTTCCGAGAACAACGTGCCATATGTGGATAAGATTCCTACTCCCTTCGAGAGCGTTGGGCCGGGTCTCTTCAAGGATCCAGCCCTCATGGGTATTTTTCCCCTTTCACCACCAAAGACTGTTCAAATTAATATGATCTCTCGGTCGAATGACCCGTGGATTATCCCTTCACCTGAACAAGTCGATTCATATGGAGATTCGATGCCTTTGAGTCCGATTGAAATCAATTATTGTGAACTCATTGCTGCATCGGATACTCCATCTTCTGATGGTGCTCCTTTGAGCTTGTCTCTTGATGTGTATTCTCAATCCCCCTGGCTTGGCGATTCAAACTCGCCTGATCCTTTCAAAGAAGTGTTTCCTTCTGACGAAGCTATCGTGGAAACCGTGTCTCTCGAAGACTTTCCGTGGTACGATGGTCATCATCATTCTTCATTTATGCCTGGCCTCGGGGCTATGTCTACATGTCTTGAGCGTTTTGTGTCTCAAGTCCCTTCTCCTCTGCTTCAAACGCCAATTCTGACACATGAAGTCTTTACTGAAGGTAACTTGAGCAATATCACACAGACGATGCCTATTGACATTTCCGTGAAGCCGAGAATTGTTGAGAACATCCATGTGGGAGTCACTTGTTCTTCAAATGAAGTCCAAGTTTACACTAGCCTTTTCCGCGAATTTCGTGATGTTTTTGCATGGTCCTACGAAGAAATGCCCGGCATTGATCCTAGTATAGTGGTGCATGAAATCCCCACCTATCCCGGTTCGAAGCCTATTCGCCAGCGTCTTCGTCCGGTGCACCCTAGAAAGGCTGCAGCCATTAAAAGTGAAGTTGAAAAACTTCTTGTTAATAATATAATTCATAACCAATAGTATAAATACAAATAAGTATAATTATTAATAGTCAAATAAGGATTATGTTAAGTAGTCATTAGTTCACTGAAAAGGCATGTCTAAAAGACATGCCCAATCATGAAAGGCCACCTTCCTAGGTATAAAAGCGGGGCCTCATTGTAACATTTATCATCTAATCTCTTATACATTTTTATATTAATAAATTATTATTACAAATACCTCTTGTGTATTTTACAATTAAAGTCAACAAGCATACTAGTTTTGTTGCTTCAGTGGTATCAAAGCCATGTCACACAATATAGTCTTATGAACCTATGAACGTAGTTTACGAGCCTATGAACATAGTTTACCGTACAATGTGCCATTACGTGTAGATCCTGAAGAAAGTGAGCAGATTAGAAAAAAATCAAGAAAAGCTTCAGCAATTAGAAAAGTCATGTGCAGAAGCTACAACCCGTTTTAAGAAAATTTATGAAGAAATCCATAATAAGGAAGATGATCGCGATAGTAAAGAAACAGAAAAAGATGACGCTGATATAGACCAATATGAGGATCCAGATGAAATTGGTCCTAATGTGGAAGGAGAAGAAGATTTTGATCAGATTGATGAGGATGTAAATACAATTGATGAAGATAAAGATGATGATCCAAATAAAGATGGTGTTGTACCGACATTGCCTTCTGCAAAAAAGGGTCAGTCTACTGCAACCCAGCCTAAAAGTAAAAAGACAACATTGCCTACTAAGAAAAAGGGTCTGTCTACTGCACCCCAACCTAAAACCAAAAAGAGCAATGAGACAAAGCCTCCTAGGGATTCTGCACTGACTTTGCCTACTGCAAATAAGGAGGCATCCTTTCCACGGTTTTTGTACCAACCTTTACTAGTGCAAAAAAAGTCCAATTTGCTGCTACGCTACCTGAGATTATCCCTCACAGGAGAAATATGGAGGATTTGTGGCAAGCTGCATTTCCTGTTGACACTGAGTGGGATAAGCTCGATACTCTTTACAAGATCCAGTGGGATTTTTCAAACTTGGAGAATGCTCTTAAAGAAGGTGGGCTACTTTATGGGAAGAAGGTTTATCTTTTTGGCTGTATAGAACCTCAACTTGTACCTTTTGAAAACCAATTAAAAGTGGTCCTCATACCAGTCACTGTGGCAGTTGTTTCATCATTTCCTCCATCTGATAAGATTGGCATTAAGTCTGTTCAAATGGAGGGTGAAACTATAGTACCAATGAAGGAAATGAAGATGGATTGGGTTCCTTATGTACCATTCTATGATAGGCATCTTCAAGTTGAGCATTTGAAGACTCGAATTTATACCTTGCAATGTATGCAGCGTAGAGCTTCATTGAATCAATTGAAACAAGAGCGTATCAAGAAGTATCAATATTTCTTACCTTACTTCTATCAACCTCTCAAAGAGGATGAGATAGAGCAAGACACAGTTGTACAAATCATGTACCCCAAAGAGCCTCCAGTTGTGTGCGATTTTGATTGGGAACTCGATGATGTTGAGGAATTTACAGACAATTTTGTTCAAGAAGAATTTTTAACAGAAGTCAATAAAGAGGAGAATGTGGTAGAGGAAAAGAAGATAGAATTATCGGCAGAAGCTAACCCAAATTGTCATCCAAAGCTCCCAAAAACGGTGAAATGTAAAAAAACATTGCGTACAAATTCAGAAGAAAGGAAGGCCTTTCATGTGAATCAGATTCCCAGCCTCGTCGTTCTAGATAAAGATGGCAAAACTGTAACCCCTTATGGCGTGAAGCTTTTTGAAGAATTCGGTGTCAAGGGCTATCCACTCACCGCATAGAAAATTAATGAAGCAGGAAACTTTATTGTTCGGGCACGCGGTGCTCATGCCTTTGCCATAGCGGATTTCTTAGTGGTGACTATCGATAAAAGCATGGCAAGGGAAGAAGCATTATTGAGAATTTATTCCAAAGACGCAGGACTACTATGAAAGCGAATTTCCATCCCGGTTTATCCAGGTCACCTAATTGGCTGCGTGGAACTCTGCAGCACTGATAGAATTATTTGGTAACAATTGAGTTGTGGAATGCAGATACTGGTCAACGATTTGCATTCGATGAGCCCCGAGGTATCATTACCAGTTGTCTGCACTTTTCATAGCACGTTGCTAGGTTACAGGGTCCCAACGCTCTACGAGGATTGTTCAGAAATCGTGGCCTGTTTCGACAGACAACAAAGGTATCCGCAGACCGTGTGCCATTGTTCGTACAGCAATGAGAAAGTCAGCACACTCACACACTATTTAAAAAAAAAAATTGCCATTCGACTCGGTTGAAGGTCAACAGGTGTTATTCCCTCCCACCGTCAAACATCATGCCCATTATAAAATCATATAATATATTAAATTAACGTTTAAATAATTTAATTAATTAAAATTATTTAATTTCAAAAAATAATAATAATGACGACTTTATAAAGATATTATAATTTAACTTTATTCAATAATAAAGTTTTATATTAAAAAAAAAAAAAAAAAAAATCCAAAGGAAGGTTATTGATGAGCTGCGTTCTAGACAAGTGACGAATTATACATAAAAATGACTGAAAAAACGCTGAGATGTTTGACAAACATGAAGAAAATTGTCAACAATATAGCTTTGAGGACAAAGCTTTCGAAGGAAGGGGCAATGTTATGAATATAATTCATAACCAATAGTATAAATAGAATAAATACAAATAAGTATAATTATTAATAGTCAAATAAGGATTATGTTAAGTAGTCATTAGTTAACTGAAAAGACATGTCTAAAAGACATGCCCAATCATGAAAGGCCACCTGCCTAGGTATAAAAGCATGGCCTCATTGTAACATTTATCATCTAATCTCTTATACATTTTTATATTAATAAACTATTATTACAAATACCTCTTGTGTATTTTACAATGAAATTCAACAAGCATACTAGTTTTGTTGCTTCACTTCTCAAAGTTGACTTCATTTATCCAATTCCCTTGACAGATTGGGTTTCAAACATTGTTCCTGTTAATAAGAAACAAGGAACTATCCGTGTCTGTGTTGATTACCGTAACATAAATCGGGCCTGTCCTAAGGATAATTATCCCACTCCCTTCATCGATCAAATCATTGATGACTGTGCTGGGAGTGAGATTTTTTCCCTTATGGACGGCTTTTCTGGGTATAACCAGATTAACATTCTCTCAGCCGATCAACATAAGATGTCTTTTATCTGTCCTTGGGGTACCTTCACATACAAGAAACTCCCTTTTGGCTTGAAAAATGCCGGGGCCACTTTCCAGCGAGCGATGTCCTACGCTTTTCATGACATTCATCACATCGTTCAGCCTTACCTGGATGACCTTCTGGCTCATTCAGCTAAGAGTAGGGACCATCCGGACCATCTTCGTCGGATCTTTCTTCGTTGTCGACACTACAACATTCGACTTTGTCCGCATAAGTGTGTCTTCTGCGTCGATTCCAGTAGACTTTTAGGGTTTATCATATCTAAAGACGGAATTCGCCTCGATCCACTTAAGGTTGAGGCTATTGTTAATCTCCCCTCTCCATCCTCATTACTTCATTTGCAGAGTCTGCAAGGTAAGGCCAACTTTCTACGCCGTTTATACCGAACTATGCCGAAGTAGCTAAAGGATACACGCGACTTTTGAAACAAGACGTCCCTTTCTGTTGGAATGAGGTTGCTCAGCAATCTTTTGATGCACTCAAGAGATTGTTGGTCAACGCTCCTTTGTTACGTCCTCCCAGTTATCATCGTGACTTTTCCCTCTACTTAGTTGCCGCTTTTAGTACAATTGCCATGGTTTTGGTTCAAGACGATGATGACGGTCACGAACATGTCATTTATTACCTGTCTCGTCACCTTCTCGATCCTAAAACGCGTTATGCTCATGTCGAGAAGTTAGCACTGGCTGCAGTCCAGGCCGTCCAGTGCTTCGTCATTATATTCTTTTGCGTACGGTGACTGTGATTTCCGATTGCAACCCCATGACCTATATTTTGTCTCGAAAATTGCTGGGGGCAAGTACTCGAAGTGGATCGTTATCCTCCAAGAGTTCGATTTGGAATTTACTGCTGCCAAATCAAAGAAATCTCTAGTTTTTGCCGATTTGATTTGTTCTCTTCCTTTCGACTCCGCTCCGTATCATTCTGAGGACCATATTCCGGATGATACACTTTTCTTGATTAGCACTCTCGATCCCTGGTACGGTGATATCATCGTATATCTCCAGACTTCCACATTCTGGTTTGAGTTGACCAAGGATGCCCGTCGTCGTATCCAGCATCACTCGCAACCTTATCGCATAGTCGAAGATACGCTCTATCGTGTTGGAATTGATTCGATACTCCGCCGATGTTTGACCCTCGAGGAAGCTGAGAAAGTGTTGAATGATTGTCACAGTGGCACCTGTGGTAGTCACATGTCTGGTTACGCTACTGCACAGAAGATACTTCGTGCCGGGTATTTTTGGCCTTCCATTTTCAAATACAGTATTGTCGCAGTTCATAAATGCCATGATTGCCAAATTTATCAATGCAAGATGCGTGCGCCACCTGTTCCCCTTCACCCTGTCATTACCGTTGGTCCCTTTGCCAAATGGGGCATCGATTTTATGACGTGTAACTCTCACTCGGCCGGGGGGCATGCTTATATCATCATAGCCGTGGACTACTTCACCAAATGGGCCGAAGCAATGCCTACACTTGCCGCTGACGGTAAAACAGCGGCTCAGTTCATTTTCAATCATATTATTGCTAGGTTTGGTGTCCCTCAAGCCATCATTACCGATCATGGTTCCCATTTTCGGCATTATATGGTGGCGGAGTTGACTTCTAAGTTGGGTCTGCGTCACGACAGCTCAACGTCATACTACCCTCAAGCCAATGGCCAGGTTGAAGCTGTCAACAAAGTTCTTGTCACAATGCTTCAGCGTATGATTGGGATCCACAAATCAAACTGGCATCTCATGTTATTTTCGGCTCTTTGGGCATACCAAACCTCAGTGAAGAGTCCGACTGGATTCACCCCTTTTCAGTTGGTTTACGGTCTGGAAGCTACTCTTCCGATTGAATGTGAAATACCTTCACTCAAGCTAGCTATGGAATTACTACCTAAAACTTCGCCAGAAAAAGAGCGCCTCCTTCACTTAGAGAGGTTAGATGAAACTCGTCGCTTAGCTACTTTGGTTATCTAGGCACAAAAGAAGCGAGTCAAAGCTCATTTTGATCAATCAATTTCCCCTCGTTCTTTCGTTGAAGGAGATCTCATCCTCCTATATGACCAAGCTCATGATAAGCTGGGGGCAGGTAAATTTCAGCCTATGTGGCATGGGCCCTACATCGTTAAACATGTGTTGCAAAATGGGGCCTATGAGCTAATTGACTACAAAGGCCATCCTCTTGAACAACCCAGAAATGGTTGTATCTCAAAAAATATTATGCATGAGTCATTTGTGCATATCAGGTGTACATAGGTGTTATTTTCATTTTTGTACATGTTTTTGGGTTTGGTGTGCTCTGTGAGCGTTTTCTTGCTTATTGGGTCTTGCTTATCATGCAGATGTCTATTACCCCTTATGTCGGTTTCGCGGATGGTGCTTCCCACAGTACCAGGAATTTATCTTTGGCAGCCTGGGTAATCTATAATCCTGCTGGTGAGTTGATAGACCTGCAAGGTATTTGTCTAGGACGAACTACAAACAATGTCGTTGAATATAGCGCTGTCATTCAGCGATTAACCGAGGCAATTAATCTCGGCATACACGCGTTGCTTGTAAATCTAGATTCACAGCTTGTTGTTCTACAACTCAAGAATCATTATTCAATTAGAAATCCGCACATTCTGAGATTGTATTTACATATTAGTTTGTTGGAAAGACATTTTGATTTCATTACTTATCAACATATTCCTAGACGAATGGACACGTTAACTGATACAGTGGCCAACATTGTATTAGATAGACATTTGCATAATTTGTAAAAACATCATCACATGTAAAAAGATCCATGTAAGGAAATAGATGTATATATATATATATCGCATGTTTGCAACTGTGTGCATCATAACGTCAAAAAATATGTGTATGTTTCTATTACATCACGTCTCGCAAAATATGCAAATAAAATAAAACTAGGTGTCTAATCAGCATGATGCTCGTGATAACATGTCATGGCTCGTACTAGCCGCCTCAGCAAGCGGTGGATTCGGCTAGACACTCCTACAGTGTGTCTTTGATAGGTGCGAGGAACATCATCAAAACGTGCATAATCTAGGACTCCTCGGGTGATCCCCTCCAGGTTGCGCACTATCTCATCTTCCTCGCTGCCCTCACCTTGAGGGTTGAAATCACGAGGGACTCGCCTCGCTATTGGTGACATGCCGGCAAGTCTCTCTGGGCCAACATCTGCATCACATGGATTTAATGTCAGAACATACATAAACAAAAAATCATAATACTCATAAAATTCAAAAATTGAGTCTTCCCCAATCTTCATCCCAATCTTCTCCCTCCGGGAGTGGGAAGTCTGGGTCACCAGTGAAGTCTGTGCCAGAGTATGGCCAATCCTCCATGACAATCAGTTGTCGACGGAGCCAATCAAAAAATTCCAGCCTCCAAGACATCTGTTAGCCGCCCCCTGCCCTTGGCATCAGTGCTGCCCATCGGGCCATCCGATGTTCTCTCGCTGGTGGATTCGGAACTGTGACCTCCTGTCGCTGAAAAATTGGTAATCGTTCCAAGAAAAATGATACCAGGATGGATCCATAACCAAATTGTTTCAGTTTGGCCTTCTTGCACTTGGTTAATTGGCGCTTCATGTTTATGGTCACCGCCTTCGCCCAGTTAAAGAGGGTCGGCGCCATGCAGTCCACAGCAAGAAGCAACTATGTCTTCGTTGCTTCGTGCGGTGCTTGCGATCCCGCAGCACGAGTGATGGCATGCAATACCACGCGTAGTGTCAAATCCAAGATAGTTTGTAAATCAACTTTCCCACTACCGGTTCCTTTCTGCGCTCCTCGGCATACTCTGTCTATCACCATGGACATGTTTTCCATGCAGGGTCGAGTGCCGATTAGGAGTGGTGTTGCACCTCTCCGTGATAATCCCGTGATAAAGTACACATCGGAAACATCAATCTCGAGTCCTTGATCCCGTAGGATGAACTTCTCTTGATCTTCGTCCCATATACTGATAAGGTATTGTAGCAATTCTGGTTGGGCTCGAAGACATAGTGTGAGGAAGAATTTTTTCAAACCACAGTTCCTGAGGGCTTCCATAACTCCCTCATTTTCCATGGCTAATTCATCTTCCTCACTATGTTCCCGTTCTTTCCATTCAATGACCATTTTGCTCTGTTCTACCTGCAAACACAAACATACAAGTGATATTAGTCAATATTTATCCTTGAATTTGTAAAAAATTGGGACATTTGGTGAGTATTGTTGTTTGAAATTGCGTTGCGCCAATGGGCGCGCCCTAATATTAAAAATAGGGCAGTCGACGCGACTTCGTGCCCAAAACTTGAAACAATCACGCCAATGGGCATGCCCTAATATTAAAAATAGGGTGGTCAGCGCGACTCCGTGCCCGAAACCCGCACCGACCGCGCAGCCCTAAATTTTTTCAATTTCTCCTCCCAAATTCAAAATTGACAAATGCAGGAAGAAAGGAATAGCTTAAAATGACAAGAGGGATCTCAGCTCTCACCTAGAGTTGACGGATTTGCGATTGATGTACTGGATTGGCTGCTATCGTCGCCGCAAGATTGCACAGTAAAATGGGTAAAAACTGCTCCACAAGAGGTAAAAAGTGAAAAGTAATTGTTTTTTACTATTTTTGGCATTTTATAACTTTTTACAACCCTAATTAGGTTTTAAGGCATGTTTTTCGATTGTTTTATGATATTAATTTCGAAAAATGGGTTTTACATGTCTCTTGTGCAACAACAGGTTTTTATGCGACAAGGATGAAGTGACGAGTTATATTTTATACTTTTTCGGACTCAGTAAAAACACGAAAAAGTCACTACTGGAGTCATCTTTCAGCGCTTTTTTGACTCTCTAAAATTGAAAATATTATCGAGACGCTTGTCGTTTTGAACTCGTTAAATGGCTGCGAAACGATATCTACCCAGTATACGTTTACCCCTTTTTCGGGCTGGGATGGATTATTATTTACGAAAAAGGAACACCTTAGCCTATCGCGACTAAGAGGTTCTCTCAGACACAGTTTTCTACCTTTTCGGATCTATGAGACTACCTATGAAAAGGGACTGCTAGAGTTTTCTTTTATGCCTTCTTTTCAAACTCTTTAAACATGAAAAGATGTCGATTTCTCCCTTTGTCAGACTCGTTAAACCCTGATGACATCGGACCTCGTCACCATAACGTTATTCGAGTTCCTCCTTCCTAGGGCTCGTAAAATGTACTAGGATGGATTTGTCCGAAGGACAAACTTACAGTGCAAGCATATGCTATCCCCTTCAAGCTTGTTTTCAAAAATAATTGGGGTACTCGCCAGAAATGGTGGGGGAAAATGGAACCAGATTTTAGTTGTGTTGGCAGTATGTCGCCCTTGAACATGGCACTTGTCTGCATTCGTGTCGGGTTGGGGACATCTCATTCCATTATTTTTGCCTCCATGGGTTTGAGTAATCTCTTTTGACCTCTCATTTGCTCTTTGCCACGTCATCATGACCTCAGATCCCTTGATGTCAAACACTGCCAAATCCAGTGTCATGCTACTGATATGTTCAAGAGAAGTTCGCCTCTGCAGTTTTTCAACCTCCCTTTGATTCTCTGTTGATCCTGATTCACAAACATCATATTCCTCTATCTCGTGTCGATGATTTGGGAAACATTATGGCCCTCCTTCGACCAGGTCACTTCCTGTCGACTTCAGCTCACTATCCAGGAATTTGATCTAGAGACTCCCTTCCGGTACCTTGGAGCTTGCATGCCTTAATGGCAAGTTCTTCGCATTCGACGCAAGGTCCACATCATTGGCCTTCGATCGATTGACTCCGCGGGTGTTCGACGCCAGATCACTGTTCACATTCCGTGGATTGTACCTTGTGTACCTTGAGAGCCATTGTCATTATTGGTGGTTTCTCTCGCGTCTGTTAACAGCTTTCATCATTGGCTGGTAATCAGACGATTTTCTTGCATGTTCGACTTCAACTCATACATTCGCATGCTAGCAATTGTACTTGTTCGGATCGAGATGGAGCGCAAGACCCTGGATTTTGTCTGATAAGATCCAGGTTGCAGGTTTGTTGTGAATTATTATGGCTTATTGCATGACTCTTTGATTGGATGGCTGCGACCATACTTGAGTTTATTTGTTGATCTTTACTACTGAATGGCTGTGTCCATACCTAGATCTCGGTTTTTATACTCTATTATGGATGGCTACACCCATGCCACATGTTCATATATCAGAGATATCAGTTGTATTTGTAATTGCAGGTTTTCCAACATCGGTGTTTGGTTCGAACACGTTCTCATAAAGCATTTCGCCCCTCCCTCTCTCTCGGACCTCATGCTTTAGGGGGCATATGATACACAGCATTTTGTCACTGTCCCTGCAATCCCCAACTCGCACATTGGAGGGTCATTTCTGTGACCAATGCACAGTGTCATGCTTTGCAAATTACATCCTTACATCCCTTTTGATGAAAGCAACATTCTCCTTATTGACATTTCCCCGAGCAAAGCTGTGGAAATCCCTATTTTTGCTTTGGCGCGAGTAGCCCTTTATCTCCTCGTGCCGACCTGGTAATTTTACACGAAGCACGTGCCACTTGGCGCTCTGTCCCAGTGTGATGCCCATGCCAAGCTATTTATGAAATGTTTTTTAAAAATGGAGGCGGAGGTTCCATTCCAACCACCTCGGGGATGAGTCATTGGAAGTGGTTGAACTGAAACAACCACGGGCCTCCTCCTTTAGCTAGTAGTTTCCACCTCCCTTGGAACACTCCTAAAGGATAGGCATCCCTTCCACATTTGTAGGGATCCCAACCTCCTCCTTTGCCTCTATATAAACAATTCTCTCTTTATGAAAACTAGTTGAACGAGCTGAAGCTGACCAAAGAGAATTATACAATTGAAGTGTTGAATTTGAGAGACTAAGTTATAGTTGAATAACCGAGTTATGAGAAGGTAGAACAAGGAGAAATCCATCAAGAGGTCCCTTATCCCGTCCGAATTCCCCGACGAGCTTTAAGACGTGCTTCACCCGAGCCCCGTTGGAGGAGACCGCAACGTCAGAGCATGGTTGTATCTCTTCTTTCTACCTTTTAATATAAGTGACTATTGTCTGGTTCCCGTCTTGTGTTTTATCTTTATCAAATGCAATATGCTAGTCTTCTCTGACTGATTAGTAGATTTTGGATAAAATTAGTATGTGGGATTTGGTTGTCGTTTTCTGATCCTTATGCAGGTGTCCAAGTGCGATAAGCGAAGGGATTGTGACTTGCCGGATCAGGGGCAAGCAGTTCTCATCACCACTACGATTGCCGACAACAGCATTGGACCACAGGTAGGCTATATTATCGTGTCCTCTTTCATTCGAATATCTAGGAACCTACACCTTAGCATGATTCCTTGTTACTAGACCCACCCTAGGGCTAGAGGGATCGGCTGTGTCCGTAGAGAGGATTTACCTACATAACACCAGCTCCATAGTTGCCTCTCTAGAATGTCTAGAATAGCTTCCAACTGTATAGCTAGATGTCTCTCTTCTTCACTGTACCTCCAAGTGGCAACCATCTGTTGTTCCAAAGTCTCTTATCTACATGAGACATATGAAGTGAAGTTGTTCCTCCCCCCAAAGTCCCAACTCATGAACTATCTCTCCAACCCATGCTACATGGAGTAGGATGCACCTCTCCATGCTCCCATCATTGGCCCTATTGACCCTGCTTGCTCCAAGCATCATCTCAACACTGTGCAAAATAGGAAACAGAGACATGGGTTGACATGTGAAATGTCGAATCATACTCTCTCAATAACAGCCACTGCAGCAATGCCTTTTGCGTCCATACCACCTCATCATCATACCAAGTATGGTGGCCATACTCTCCAAATAGAAGCCAACGCAGCAAGGCCTCCCGTTACCATCCTACATCATCATCATGCAAGGTAGGGGAGAATGTCAACCCATATTCTCCCAAGAGTAACCAAAGCAACAATAACTCTTGTTGCCACCTCACACCATCATAATGCAAATCATGGAGCAACAATATACTGATTGTAATGTAGAATGTCACATCAGTCCAACATAACCAAGCTCCCTACTGCCACATTATGTGAGTGCCATGCAATGTCCCAAACAATAACACACCCATTGACATAGGGTATGTCATGTGATGGCCAAACTCTCTCAAGAGTAACCAGCGCAACCATGCCTCCTGCTGCTGCATCACACCAGTAATATACAAGGCATGGACCATACAAATGTGAGATGTTGGGTAGTAACCATACTCACCCAAAAGCAATCAGCGCAGCCATGCTTCTTGTTGCCCTGTATCATAGATATGAAAGTAGCCAATCAACCACTTGCTCATCATCCTCACCCATCCATCCAACTGCGGGTGATGGCTCCTATCATGCTCCAACTTGGTATCCACCCAATGGAGAATACCATTCTCCTCCATTTGATAATCTTTGCACTCCATGATATGTTGAAGTGAAACCTCCTAGAGGTCTCTCCATGAGAACCTCTCATCGATGACCCGGTAGAACCCATAAGGTTCAGAATATGTTGTAGGGAAAAGCTTCTCTTTGAGTTGTGAGGTGCTCATCAAGAAAGGTCTATCATAATAATGGAAGATGTTATCCATCACAACATGTCTATCATCTACCATCTGTCCATCCAATGCTTCATGAGTGAAGCGGTCATCCGAATGCTCCAAGAATAGTTGGGCCCCCAACTCATCACTACTCCCCAGTGACAGCGTTGTTGATCTCCATGATGGTGCATCTACTGTCTCATGACCATGCACAATGTTGAACTCATAGCCCGACATTGTATTGATTAGGACTATACTTATCCTATCCTTCGAAACTCCACACTTCAACACAAAGTGTTGTGTGTAGCTCAACAATGAAAAACTGGGATGGCTATACATCTCCTCCTTGAGCAAGTCAAGGGTCCTCTACGCAGTGATAGTTTGCTGCTTCAAATCAGCAAGGTGCTCTAATCCTTGGTTATGCAATTGCCCTGATGGCATGATCTCGCAAATTTCAAGTTGATTGGCTGAAATAAGATGGGATGGAAATGTTTGCAAACCTTGGATCAACTGAAACTCGGGAACATCTTGCACAGCTACAAGAGTTCCTCCAACCGGTGCAGTGGCTTCTCCAACTACTGGTAATGGTAGTGGATGCTCCTCTTCTACTGTGACAGCGCTGGTATCTGCCTCCTCCTCCTTGTGCATCTCCTAAATCATGCATGGGACTCTCAATGTTAAGTGCTCAAGACCACCTTGCAAAGATGCAAGTGCTCCTTCATCTGATGCAAGTACTTCTACAGCTAGTGGTCATGGTAGTTGCTCCTTTTCCAGAGTGATAATGCTGACATCTTCCTTTTTCTCATCATGTACTCTCTTTAATGACGGGAAGTGTCTCTAGAAAGAGTCTTCGGTTTTCTTCTCTCAAATTTCTTAATCAGCCTTTGAGTGAAGTCTACATAAGAAGTCGCTCTTGCATGCTTTATATGGTTGAACCACCAATCCTTTGCTCCACCCTCAAGGTGCAGCACTGCAATCTCAACAGCCTCTCTTTCCGCTACTGGGTGTAACTAGAAGAAATGATCTAACTCCTTCATCCAAGCTTTTACTGTGCTTGTGGATGATCCATCGAATGTAGGCAAGAAGAATCTATTAGGTATATGCCTTCTTCTTCTATTGCTGCAACGGGATCTTTGATTTTCTTTGATTTGGATAAACTGTTTGAGAGTTAGATTCTCCTTGAATGCTCTTGATTGAGATTTGTACTCTACAAGCTATTTACTTAAAGTCTCATGCTCCAAGTTTCCTCCATCTCCATGCCATTCACCTTCCTCTTCAAAGAAAGTGGACATAGTAGATTGTTGTGGAGCTCTATGCATTGTCGGTTTCATCTGCTGCTGATAGGAAGTGTTTGGACCTTCCTCATTCTGAAACCCTCTTGAGGTTTCTCTTTGTCTTCGCCTTCTCATTTTTTTAGTCTCTGTGGAAAGATCCTACATAGGTCTAAAGAGAAGTGTGGCAAAACTCAATCCTTCCGCCACTGTAGACTTCTTCTTTTTCTGCTTCTTCTTCTTATTCCTCGGATGTCATGAAATGCCCACAAGCTGAGCCAAAGATCATGCTCTGATACCACTGTAATATCCCAAAATGGGAAAGACAAGAATATAGAACATTTACAGCATTCCAAATAAGAAAAACAGGGATATAACACTAAAATATGGAAAATGTCGAATAACAATATGCTGTAACTGGAAATTACATCAAGACAATCGTGAGTAGAAACAGCTGAGTGATATCATTATAAACGACAGCAAATATAAAGTACACAGTGCTTGAAAGAAGATGCACTCAATCCACAAGATGGCTGAAATACACTAAAGAAAACTAGCAATGGAAATGTTGTGTTGTTGCTGCTGGAAACTGTTGCTACTATGACGAAGAACCATGCGCGAGAGGCTATTGGAGTTCTCGGAAAGATCAGGGATTTTAACCACGGACTCTACTTAAAAAACCCAGAAAAACCCAGAAATGATTTGACCAAACTTTAAATTTGGATTTTTGGCCCTTTTTGGGTGGCACACTGCACCCCTGCTAGCTAAGTTACGCACTCCCTAGAGACAACTTCTGATATGGGGCTGAAATAATGATCTATCAGCTACAATAGCACCCACTCAGCTCACTAACTGAAGGGTTGATCCCTTCTCCGGATCTCAAAGCTAGAAGCTTGAGATCTAGCTCCACCTTTCTCTGTTCAAGTTGCAGCTGCAAACTGCACAACTACTGGACTAGACTGTGCTGTCAAGGAGGTTGGAGTTGTAGCTTGCTACTGGATGATGAAAGAATGCTTACAGCTCAAGTAAATGACTCTCCAAAGTGAGGGAAAGACCCCTCACAGGATTCCAAGCTGAAATACTTGGAACTTCCTTCCCTCCTTAGATCTGCCTGGCTGGACTGCACAATTCCTGAAGGAACTGCTGTTGCATGGAGGTGTAATATGATGGCTTGATGCCAGACATCACAATGCTTCTCCTGGAAGATTGAAATGGAAGCTCAAGGAGAAAGGATGAATCCTCCCCCGATTTCCTAGCTGAAATGCTAAAAACTACCTTCCTCCTCTCAAACCCTAAGGCAGGAATGCATAATTCCTGAAGCTGTATATGCAGAAGAGAGGGGTTGAATGTGGCACCAATGTCGAATGATGAACAGCAGCTCAAAATAACCTTCCCAGAGTAGGCAATCGAAGTCCCCCGTGGGTAAGGGTGAGATTCCCACTCGGGAACACCCGTGTGCTAAACTACACAGCAGACTTAGCTAAACAGCTAAAGCGTGCAAAGAATGTCAAATGACAATACAATAACAAATTCCAGACTGAATTGCTTTGTTGCCCTCATCTTCCTTATATGGTTGTGAGCCTTCCCTAGCCTTGGCCCACCTCATAACTACGTTGCACATGCGGCCACTAGTCTCCATGAAGACTACGTTGTTTCTCCATGATCTCCATGATCTCTGCAATTAATCTCCACTCCCTCCATCATGTGTGTATTTAATGCACCACTTCCTCCATCACTGCATCATTAATGCTCTATGATCTTACTCTTATTCCTCCCCTATCTCCATCATCTTCCTCATTATGTTAGGTCCCTATATTTCTAGTATAGTCCCTTATTGTTGTTAGTGTAACCCCCTTATTGTTATTATTGTACCCTTGTAACCTCCATATTGTTATTATTGTGCCCTTAAATTATTATTGTTAGGTCAGCTAGGATTACATTGTGGCCCCACTAGGATTACATTATGGCCCCATGGACTCCTATATATAGAAGGGAGGTTTTGTAAATTGTATCATCCAAGAATTGTTCATTTATGTAATGTATTGGAGGTTGCCCCCTCGAAGTGGCTTATTTCTAAGGCGTTGATATCTCTTTTCTTCTATTTTTGGAGCTGGTTACACAACATTTGGTATCAGAGCTTTGGATTCTAGGGTTTCGCTGCTCTAAACAGGTCATCGTGGCATTTTCGCTATAACATTTTTTCTATGAAGGTTCAGAATCTGAAATTTTTAGGGTGCGAAGCCGAAATCCTGAGGAAACTCGTCTAAAAAATTCAGATCTTGGTTCGCAATATTTTCAGAGATATGATCTATGGAAGGTAGTGCTTTTTCAGACTCCCAAATTTCATCTGAAAGAGGTGATCGTGGGAAAAGATTCATAACTCTCTCTCTGAGCATCGGATTGGAGTGTCGTAAAAGGTGGTCGCAAGTACATGGACTGTAGTTTCTTGGCTGTCAATTTCAGAGCCGAAGGATGAAACCGTGACACGTTGCAAGTCGTACAAGTTCGCTCTACTGAACCAGTCCATAATTAGGTCATTGTGGGAGATTGGACACAACTTTGTCTTGGAGAATCCAAATTAGGTTAGACCTGTGGAATTCGAAAGAGAATTCAGAGGGCTACATTGGTACAGAAATTCAAATATTGAAGTGCTGCAATCACAGAGATAATCCAATTTCAATATCGAGCTCCTCAAAAGCAAGAAAAAGGTGTGTATTTTTCCAATTCAGGAAACTTTGTTTTGAAGAATCAATTTGAATTGATTCCAAGGGCATATTGTAGAATAGATATCTGTATTGGGTTCTAAAAGATGCCCCATAAAAATAATTCAACACCCATTAAGCCTTCAGAAGGCTCTACTATGACTCATGAAGATGAAGAATTGCAACATGATCTATCTAAATTACAAGAGCAAGTGCACCAAATTTCGCTCTCGCAAAGAGCAACAAAAAATGAAATGGAAGTTTTGAAGAAAGGCGTGGAAGCTAAGATGGATGGCATGGACGCTGACATGGAAGCTAAGATGGAAAACATGAAGAATGATCTAAAAGCAGACATGGAAGGTTTGACAAAGTTGATACAAGAAATGTTTCATAATGGTGAAAAGATAGTAGAAGAAACTCATAATGAGAACAAAATAAATGTTAATCGTGATTTCACAAACTCTAATGTTGGCGGGAAGAACCACCATATTCCAAAAATGGAGATGAGGAAGTTTGATGGAAAGGATCCTGTAACATGGATACTAAAAATGGAGCAATATTTTGATCTCCATAATGTGCAAAACACACAAAAGGTACGCATTGCAACTTTACATTTAGAACAAAATACATTTGTATGGTATCGATGGCTTTGCTCCCGTAAAAAAATTGTCACTTGGTCAATTTTTACGGAGGAAATGATAGCACATTATGAGGATACCAAGAGCAACACCTTCTTTAGCCAATTGATAAATCTCAAACAAAAGGGTTTAGTGGGGCAGCACATTGAGGACTTCCAAAAATTGAATATAAGGGTAACTGATATTCCAGAGGAACACAGGATCGATCTCTTCATAAGCACTTTAAAGGATAACATCCAACATGAAGTTCATGTTTTGGAACCAGATTCATTGGAGAAGGCATTCAGGTTGGCAAGAAAAGTTGAATGTAAAATAATGGCGACAAGGAAGCCTACCACTCAATTCTATAAAGAAGGAAGTGTTGCTATGCCTAGATCTCCACAACCTACAAGGTTGACACCACAACAATTGGAAGAAAAAAGAGAAAAAGGGCTTTGCTACAGTTGTGATAGCAAATACACTAAAGGTCATAAGTGTCTTGAGAAGAAATTATTTTACATAGATTGTGAAGAGGAAGAAGAAAATGAACAAGAAGAGGATATACACCAGGAACCAGCCCTAGAAGAGGAAGAAATGAATCCGACCATATCGTGTAATGCAGTGGCAGGAATTACCACTCCTCAAACTCTCAAGATAAAAGGACAAATCAAGAAGAAAAAGGTAATAGTGTTGATTGATTCAGGTAGCACCCATAATTTTATTCATTGTAAGGTAGCCAAGGAATTAAATTGTTTCCTATACCCAGCACCCGAATGTCAAGTGATGGTTGCAAATGGAGGAACTATAAATTGCTCTGGAAAATGCCATAATATCAAGCTAACCATGGGAGAATATGTATTGACTAGTCCAATGCTTTCCATTCCTATGGGAGGTGCTGATGTTGTACTAGGAGTACAATGGTTACAATCTTTGGGGATGATAACTTTTAATTTTCAAGAACTTTTCTTGAATTTTTTTTCAAAAGGAAAGGAAGTCGAATTGCGGGGTATTGAAGGGAAGCCGGGAAGGATAATAAGCTCTAATGGCATGACAAAGCTTCTAAAGAAAGAACAACGAGGCGTAATTGCACAATTATGCTCACTAGAAGTTCCAACATCAAAATCATCTATTTCTGCAGATCTTCAACAAGTCTTGGACAATCATTGTTGGAAATGTTGTCATTGATGGCAAAGGAGATGGCAAAGGTAAAGACAGGAGCAGCACCTAAACTATCCATAAGGCAAAAGAGACAGAGAGGTAGCAGAGGCAGCAGAAGCAACAAAGGAATTAGAGACAGAGCAGTGGAGTTGAAAAGCAGTGTAATACAGTTTGCAGATGAATTGTTGAGCAATTATTCATTAATTGAGTTTGTATGGCATAGACTTTGATTGAAGACTAAAACCCTGTGGTAAAGACTTAATATGCTTGGGGATGAGTTGGAACATTGCTTAAATGGCAGAAGAGGGCTGGAGAGGGAGCCTGAGAGCTGGAGAGAGGCAGAGAACCTCTTCAGTAACAGAATAGGAGAATAATGGCCACCGAGTTGAATATCTGGCTGTTATGAAATTTTAAGAATTTGTTTGAGACCTACCACGTGTATATACATATATTTGTTTATGAAGAATTGTGCATTTATTGAGGTGAAATTCTGTGTGAAATTCCCTTAAGTTCTTGTAGAAGCCACCTTTGTGTAAATCAAACTACAGAATACTTTGTGTATACGAAGAAAGGAAGGGTGTGATAATGTGTAGATATGTACTCCACAATTTGGGATAAATTGCGCTATGTATTTAGTTGAAGAAATGTCGACTTAAATTTGATGTTGTGGTTTAATCATCGTCGTCTAGATTGAGTGTGCTGCGAAGAAGGAATATTTGTTCAAGCCTTGGTGGGTTCTGGTCAGTTAAAAATAAATGAAAAGAACCTTTTCATATATAACAGGCGGAAACCGGAGTAAAAGGACGAAGACGGAACCTGGAGGAAGCGGAACCATGACCCGTGAACAGTAAACGTGGTTTGGTGAACAATAAAGGCTGGAAGTGGTATTCTCCACACCACCATTATACGGAAGGCGGTATTGGAAGAGTCGCGAGCGATTCCATGGGATTGGTGACGCGTGTCCCTGAGCGGTATTGGAAGCCACCAGTTAAAGTGCGCCTTCGCGCATTAACCATCGAACCAAGACGTCGAGCGAAATTAATACAAGTCGTTGATCTGAAGGCTCGATATCGAATGGCGATCACGTGTTGAACTTGCCCAAGGTTTAATAGAAGAGCCCGGAAGTTAAGCCAGGTACGGTGCATTCGTTTGGTTGGTCGTTTGGTTGTATTGTGGGCCCGGGGCGGAGATACATGTAACAAATTTGGTTGATTAACCTTAGTACAAGGTCTGGTTGAACGCCGTAATATATGGATATATTTCGTATAATAATGAAATATGTGATTGTGGGTTAATATGCCAAGAATTAAATAATATGGTTCTAATAGCCCAAACTATTGGGTTCCGTTAACACACACACACACACACACACACACATATATATATATAATGGACCGTCGGGATGGCAATAAAGTTATAAAGGGTTGAACAGTTATATATAAAGTTATAAAGGTTTGAACAGTTATATATAAAGTTCTGAGACGACTATATAAGCCAGGAAATACAATATGACATTCAAAAGCTGCTAATTATATTTATTTATCAATTTCTCCAAAATTGATAACTAAAATTTACAAGGAAAATAAAAGAGCCATGCGGAAGTGAACTAAGGGAAACACTGACAGAGCCATGCTACAGTAGAACCAACTTCTCCTTGGGGTCCAAATTCAGTGAATTGAGACATTAAAATGACCAGACTTATTTGTTTGAGTTTGCCAGCGTAGAATAAGTGCAGAGTAAAATTGCCGGGTTGGAATATAATTGGGCATGAAACTTGAATGAAATTGTACACACAGCTGATGAAAAAGTTGAGCTAAACCAGGACTGTGATGTTGAACCGGGGCTTTGTGGTAACCCTGCTGCATCAAGTGTCACTATACTCTCTTTTCTGAATATATATTGTCTAGATGTATATGTAATTGAGAATAAACCTGAGAAGCAGTTATATATGCAGTTGGTGCACAAAAGCACAGTGAACAGGTGATTAAACACAGGGATAAAAGTATGGGTCTGACAGAGATTCACAGATATTACAGGTTTGACAGGTATACATTCACAGGTGCACACAATTACAGTAAATCAAGGTACACAGAACAATCACTCAACAAATGCAAAAAAGACAAAGCCAGTAAAACCAAAATCCAGAAAAGGAGCTGAGTGAAATTGAGTTATATAACTGAAAAATGTAAATGTTGTAATTATTTTTATTGTTTGTGATGCAAAGGCAAGTATCCTAAAGAAAAGACAAAATCCCACTATAGCATGAAATTGTGTACATATTATTATGATTTTTAAATTGAGTTGGATAAAGAAATGAGGAGGCAGAAGACCAAGGGGTATGACCATCCATTTCGAATTCCTAGAGGAAAACAAACAGTCATCAAGAAATTTCTATAAGTAATATCATCTTGATATGCAAAAGTGAGTTGGGTTAGAGGTTAGAGAGAGTGAGTGAAGAGAATGCAGAAATGAAGTAGTAAAGTAGAGAAGAAGGAGAAGCTGATAGAGAATTTGAATAGATGCAGAAATGATACAGGGCAGATATGAGAATAGATGAACAACAGAGCAGATGGAACAGAACAGAGCTGATATCCAAGGTAAATCAACAAGTGTTTCTCTTTTGAAAGAGTAAGGAAGTTGGAGCTTCCCTATCAAGTTGTAGCTTGATAGATGTCAGTTGTAGCTGACTGAGGTAGGAGCCTCCTGTAGGTTGGTGCTTGCAGAAAATAGATGGGAGTTGGTGCTTCCACATCAAGTTGTAGCTTGATAAAATGTCAGTTGTAGCTGACTGAGGTTGGAGCCTCCTGTAGGTTGGTGCCTATAGAAAATTAATGGGAGTTGGAGCTTCCTTGCAAGTTGTAGCTTGCAGAATTGAGGTAGGAGCCTCCTGTAGGTTGGTGCCTACAGAAAATCAGTGGTGAGAGGGAGTTGGAGCTTGCCTTTGCATCACAACAATAATAAGATGTGGTTTTCTCCCTTTATGGGTTTCCACTTATATCTGGTGTCTTTGTGCATGATGTCTATGTGTTGATGTGGTTTATCTAATCTGCTTAATACTTGTTGCTCACATATTAAGACTGTTGTTACATTAACAAATCTGTTTGATACTTGCTTCTCACTAATAAAGATTGCTCACATATTAAAGTTGATCATGAAGTGAAGGTGTAAATAAGTTTTAAGAGAAAAGTTTTAAAAGTCCATGTATGTGTTAAATTGATTCACCCCCCCCTCTCAGTTTAACTAAGGGTTCAACAATTGGTATCGGAGCAGGTTCCTTTGGTGTAAGCTTAATAGCTTGAAGGAGATCTGGTTAAGTCATGGACTATCAAAATGTGTCTGTGTTAAATACAACAAACTTTCCTGAATGGAGAGATAAGGTTAAAACAGGATTATTGGCTTATGAACTTGAAGTATGGAAGCTTGTATGTGATGGTTATTTCACAGACTCCCCCACGGTGAAAGAACAATACAGGAATGCCAAGGCAAAATGTGTGATATATGACAGTCTTCATAACAAGGACCTTGAGTTGATAATGGATCTAGACTCTGCAAAAGAAATCTGGGATAGATTGCATTTCATCCATGGAGTAGACACCGAGGATTGCATTGTCAAGAAGGAGAAGAGAATCAAGAAGAAGAAAAATTCATGTCAAAAGGAAGATGTTCAATCAAATGAGGTACCTGCTAGTGTGAATGGTATTAAGAGCCATGAAGAAATCGCAGCTGAAGAAAAACCCAAACTTGACACAGCTCTGACTGAAATAGAAAAATTGAAGAATGAAAACAAAGACCTTAAGAGATTGGTACAAATATGTGATGAGAAAGAATATGAAGATAGGAAAGAAATTATTGGCCTGAAGACACAGCTTGAAGAGGCAAAGAAAGTAGAAGACACTCTGCTGCAACAAATGAGAGAGAAAAGTCAAGAATGTGAAAGATTGGAAGAAGAAGTAGTGAGCCTAAGAAAGAACTTAGAAAAAGCCCAAAGAGAACTATTAATGAATACACCTCTAATGAAAGGCTCTGAACAGTTGGATCAGATTCTAAATGCACAAAGGTCACCTCTCATAAAGGCTGGGATAGGATATGAAGGAGAAACTAGTAAGCCCGGGGTAGAAGATAACAAGAAAATTATCTTTGTGAAGGCTGTAAAAGATAATAAAGCAACTCAGCAGATTCCTACAAAAATAGAATCTAGCAAGAACATGAGTTGCAGAGAAACAAATAGAATCAAGCAGCAAAATGAAAGAACAGAGAATGAGAAGATGAAACAATCAATTGTTGAAGGCTCATATGCTCCTAAGGATGTATTGAACAAATTCAGAAGATGTCAAAGGAGGTTCCTCCCTCCTATGAAAAATAGCACATGTTTTTCCTGCCACAAACAAGGACATAATGCAACATATTGCAAGACAAAGCCAATCCAATCCAATCAGCAAAGGATGCAGCAAAAGAGAAGAATCCCTCAAGCAAGAAAATGGAAAGAACAATCTTTCACCGGGTACACAAATCATTTCCATGGCTATTGTTATGCATGCAATAATTTTGGACATAAAATTGTTGATTGTAAAATATATCCAAGAAGAGAAACAAAATATTATACATCACCTCAAATGCATATTGGTCAAATAAGATGTTATGTATGCCTCAAACTTGGTCACAAAGCAAAAGACTGCAATCTGCCATATACATTAAAGAACTCTAGACAGATGATGGGATCAAAGCAAATCAAACAAAACTATGAATTTAAAAGAAGTGCAGACATTATGAAGAACCCCAATAAAGTATGGAAGGAAAAGAGAAAGGGGGAGCCTATTACCTCAATAACATAATGAATCCTTCATAGTCTCAAGGGGAGCTGCTCTAGGAAACAAAGCTCAAATCCATCTAGTGACAAATATGAAGCAACATCCCAGGGGGAGAGCAGTTCATATATAGACCCCATGAAAGTAACCTGAGAAGAGCTCCTTGGAATGAAAACAGTTATAAGATTAGGAAGGGAAAGAAAATTTCTCTAAAAGAAGACTATAGAGGAAGAAGATCATCTGAAGTATTAAGTAGCAGACAAATTGATGAAAGAAGAGAAGACAGTAAGAAGCCTTGGTGGTAGAGAGAACATCAGCTATGAACATGTAAGCTTGGAAGACATCATCACATTAAGTATTGATCACATTGTGTATCATTCTACTAGAATTAACAATGAATCACATTAAGAAGATTAAGTAAGAAAAGAGTCTTCTATCTTGATGTCAGTACATAATTGATCTATGAAAAGTCTCCTTGGAGGAATGAAGTCAAATAAGTGACAAATCTCTGAGTAATCAGCCCATGAAGACTCATAGTATAGAAATTGAAGATGTCCTTCTCAAGATCATCATGTCAGAACAGTTGAAGTGGTATATATAAAGCAATATAAAGCATCAATGATTCTGGAATTGTCATAGCAAAGGAAAATGCAGTGACATTCCTTTGAACAAATGACAGAATAAGAAAATAGTTAATGATGAAAAGATCAAATTGAGGATATTAATGACTGTTGAGGTGAACAATGGAAAGCTCAATAGAAGAATTTATGAAGGAAGTCTTAAATTATGGGTAAATGTGCAAGCTAAAGTGAAATCTCTGCATATTTTATCAAAATAATATCAATTGATGGTTAGGTATGAGCAGCATGCTTATCAACAGATTACCAAGCATTATCAGTGGAGTAGCATTATGATACAGGTCCACAGGATCAAAGGACTATGGCAAGATTGCATCAAGGTAAAATTCCCAGGGTTATCTGCATTCAGCATGAAAAGGTCAATAATAGAGCTAAAATATCAGTGCTTTGTTTACACTTGAAACATTATATTAGACATTAAAGAAGTCTCTGTTTCTATATATATAACTGCATGCCTTCTTGAAGTCAGTACATATATCTTCAAGGCCTCTATCTGAAGATTGTTCATAAATTGGATGAAGTTTGTTAGCTGAGTTTTCAATTAAACATATTGACTATGCTTTTGTGGAAGTTCATTTTGATAGAACAGTCAAAGTATCTGAAGAATAAAGGACTAGCTGTGATTACCATCTGAAGCTCAAAAGTTTTTTTTAAATCATCTAAATCCTACTTCAGCACAAAGGATTTACTGGTAATCCACCTTTAAAGAGAGATTGATTATTGACATACATACCATTATGTCATAAATAAAACTGCATAGTTGATAAGTGAAACTGACCAATGCATTGAAGGGTTTGTTTTGAAAGCACATTGTACAAGAAGGAAAGTCAGTTGGCCTCTAATATTGAAAGATATTGCCTATTCTTATAATAAGCTGTAAACTCTGGTTTGATTCATTGTTCACAACAACAATAAGGACCTTTCAGTCTTTAAAAGTAATATCCTTGTCAGCATCCTAGTTCATGTCATCAACAACAGGCAGGAAAGGTGTACCATAGCAATAAAAGATATATTGGCATCATTATCATAATTGAACAGGTGTGGTACTGCAGATGAATATTACAGGAAGAGAGATATTCAATCTACAATCTTCTTCAACAAAAATATATTAACTCACTACATCAGACAGAGACAGAAGCATATTTGAAGCCTTCTCAGTATTTTAATTCTTGATCCAATCATACATCTCTGATTAAATAAAGCTGGTACAATGTGTTCTATGAAGGATCATTATCCTCACTTTCAGCCTTATACTAGTAAAAAAAGACTGTGCTTTGGATTGTATCAATTTACAGTGTATATTCAAGTCCAATAATCCTCAAAGTGTTCTCTCAACAAGTCTTGTACATCAGTCTGGAGCAGAATGGTACAAAGTCAGCAGAAGATGGCCTAAACATAACTCAGAGAGAGGAAATACAGAAAGAAGACCAGGAAATGAGCAACCCTTTGCCATTGATGTCAAAGGGGGAGAAAAAAAAGAGGGGTTTTTAAAAGGCAAGCAGAGGAAGTATGTTGCCATCAATGCCAAAGGGGGAGACTGTTGGAAATGTTGTCATTGATGGCAAAGGAGATGGCAAAGGTAAAGACAGGAGCAGCACCTAAACTATCCATAAGGCAAAAGAGACAGAGAGGTAGCAGAGGCAGCAGAAGCAACAAAGGAATTAGAGACAGAGCAGTGGAGTTGAAAAGAAGTGTAATACAGTTTGCAGATGAATTATTGAGCAATTATTCATTAATTGAGTTTGTATGGCATAGACTTTGATTGAAGACTAAAACCCTGTGGTAAAGACTTAATATGCTTGGGGATGAGTTGGAACATTGCTTAAATGGCAGAAGAGGGCTGGAGAGGGAGCCCGAGAGCTGGAGAGAGGCAGAGAACCTCTTCAGTAACAGAATAGGAGAATAATGGCCACCGAGTTGAATATTTGGCTGTTATGAAATTGTAAGAATTTGTTTGAGACCTACCACCTGTATATATACATATATTTGTTTATGAAGAATTGTGCATTTATTGGTGAAATTCCTGTGTGAAATTCCCTTAAGTTCTTGTAGAAGCTGGACTGTGTAAATCAAGCTACAAGTCTGCCTGTGTATTCAGAAAGGAAAGGGTGTGATAATGTGTAGATATGTACTCCACAATTTGGGATAAATTACGCTCTGTATTTAGTTGAAGAAATCGACTTCTGGTCGATGTTGTGGTTTAATCATACGTGCCTAGATTGAGTGTGCTCTGAAGAAGAATAGACTGTTCAATCCGAGGTTGGATCCCTGGGTCAGATTAAATAAATGAAAAGAACCTTTTCATATATAACAGGCGGAAACTGGAGTAAAAGGACGAAGACGGAACCTGGAGGAAGCAGAACCATGACCGGTGAACAGTAAACGTGGTTTGGTGAACAGTAAAGGCTTGAAGTGGTATTCTCCACACCACCATTATACGGAAGGCGGTATTGGAAGAGTCGCGAGCGATTCCATGGGATTGGTGAAGCGTGTCCCTGAGCGGTATTGGAAGCCACCGATTAAATTGCGCCTTCGCGCATTAACCATCGAACCAAGACGTCGAGCGAAATTAATACAAGTCGTCGATCTAAAGGCTCGATATCGAATGGCGATCGCGTGTTGAACTTGCCCAAGGTTTAATAGAAGAGCCCGGAAGTTAAGCCAGGTACGGTGCATTCGTTTGGTTGGTCGTTTGGTTGTATTGTGGGCCCGGGGCGGAGATAAATGTAACAAATTTGGTTGATTAACCTTAGTACAAGTTCCGGTTGAACGCCGTAATATATGGATATATTTCGTATAGTAATGAAATATGTTATTGTGGGTTAATATGCCGAGAATTAAATAATATGGTTCTAATAGCCCAAACTATTGGGTTCCGTTAACACATAGATATATATAATGGACCGTCGGGATGGCGATAAAGTTATAAAGGGTTGAACAGTTATATATAAAGTTATAAAGGGTTGAACAGTTATATATAAAGTTCTGAGACGACTCTATAAGCCAAGAAATACAATATGACATTCAAAAGCTGCTAATTATATTTATTTATCAATTTCTCCAAAATTGATAACTAAAATTTACAAGGAAAATAAAAGAGCCATGCGGAAGTGAACTAAGGGAAACACTGACAGAGCCATGCTACAGTAGAACCAACTTCTCCTTGGGGTCCAAGTTTAGTGAATTGAGACATTAAAATGACCAGACTTATTTGTTTGAGTTTCCCAGCGTAGAATAAGTGCAGAGTGAAATTGCCGGGTTGGAATATAATTGGGCATGAAACTTGAATGCAATTGTACACACAGCAGATGAAAAAGTTGAGCTAAACTAGGACTATGATGTTGAACCGGGGCTTTGTGGTAACCCTGCTGCATCAAGTGTCACTATACTCTCTTTTCTGAATATATATTTTCCAGATGTATATGTAATTGAGAATAAACCTGAGAAGCAATTATATATGCAGTTGGTGCACAAAAGCACAATGAACAGGTGATTAAACACAGGGATAAAAGTATGGGTCTGACAGAGATTCACAGATATTACAGGTTTGACAGGTATACATTCACAGGTGCACACAATTACAGTAAATCAAGGTACACAGAACAGTCACTCAACAAATGCAAAAAAAAGACAAAGCCAATAAATCCAAAATCCAGAAAAGGAGCTAAGTGAAATTGAGTTATATAACTGAAAAGGAGCTGAGTGAAATTGAGTTATATAACTGAAAAATGTAAATGTTGTAATTATTTTTATTGTTTGTGATGCAAAGGCAAGTATCCTAAAGAAAAGACAAAATCCCACTGTAGCATGAAATTTTGTACAAATTATTATGATTTTAAATTGAGTTGGATAAAGAAATGAGGAGGCAGAAGACCAAGGGGTATGACCATCCATTTCGAATTCCTAGAGGAAAACAAACAGTCATCAAGAAATTCTATAAGTAATATCATTTTGATATGAAAAAAAAAGAGGGTGAGAAGTGAAAAAGAGAGTGAGAGAAGAGAATGCAAAAATGAAGCAGTGAGGCAGAGAAGAAAGAGGAGTTGAGCAGAGAAGAAGGAGAAGTTGATAGAGTATCTGAAAAGATGCAGAGATGATAAAGGGCAGATATGAGAATAGATGAACAGCAGAGCAGATGGAACATAACAGAGCTGATATCCAAGGTAAATCAACAAGTGTTTCTCTTTTGAAAGAGTAAGGAAGTTGGAGCTTCCCTATCAAGTTGTAGCTTGATAGATGTCAGTTGTAGCTGACTGAGGTAGGAGCCTCCTGTAGGTTGGTGGCTGCAGAAAATAGATGGGAGTTGGTGCTTCCACATCAAGTTGTAGCTTGATAAAATGTCAGTTGTAGCTGACTGAGGTTGGAGCCTCCTGTAGGTTGGTGCCTGCAGAAAATTGATGGGAGTTGGAGCTTCCTTGCAAGTTGTAGCTTACAGAATTGAGGTAGGAGCCTCCTGTAGGTTGGTGCCTACAGAAAATCAGTGGTGAGAGGGAGTTGGAGCTTGCCTTTGCATCACAACAATAATAAGATGTGGTTTTCTCCCTTCATGGGTTTCCACTTATATCTGGTGTCTCTGTGCATGATGTCTATGTGTTGATGTGGTTTATCTAATCTGCTTTATTACTGTGCCACATACTAAGGCTTCTTTATTACAAAAACAAATCTGCTGTACTTTAGCTTCACTAATAAGATTGCTCACATATTAAGTTGATCATGAAGTGAAGGTGTAAATAAGTTTAAGAGAAAAGTTTTAAAAGTTCATGTATGTGTCAAACTTGATTCACCCCCCCCTCTCGGTTTAACTAAAAAGAAGGGTTCAACACATTCCAAGGTGTTTGAAACTCCCAAAGGACTCCCACCTATTCGTGATCATGATCATGCTATTCATTTGATTCAGGAAGTGTTCCTCCAAACATCAGGCCTTATAGATATCCTTACTTCCAAAAGAGCGAAATTGAACGTATGATTGCAGAAATGTTAGAGGCGGGTATAATTCATCCTAGTCAAAGTTCTTTCTCTGCTCCTGTAGTATTGGTACACAAGAAGGATGGATCATGGCGAATGTGTCCGGATTATAGGGAGCTCAATAAGCTCACCATTAAAGATAAATTTCCCATTCCTGGGATTGATGAATTATTGGATGAATTACATGGAGCAATTTATTTTACCAAATTGGATCTTCGTTCAGGGTATCATCAAATTAGAATGAAGACTGAAGATATTCCAAAAACGGCATTTCGAACTCATGAGGGTCATTATGAATTTTTGGTCATGCCTTTTGGCCTTACCAATGCACCTTCTACATTTCAAGGGTTGATGAATTCCATTTTCAAACCCTTCCTTAGAAAATTTGTGCTAGTATTTTTTGATGATATACTAATCTACAACAGGTCTTGGAAGGATCATATTGAACATGTTGATAGGGTGCTCAAACTATTGCAGGAGAAACAATTATATGCAAAAACATCCAAATGTTTCTTTGGAGTACAAGAGGTGGAATATCTGGGTCATATTGTATCTCATGAGGGTGTTAAAGTAGACCCTAACAAAATTAAAGTCATTAAGGAATGGAAAGTCCCCACAACCATAAAGCAGGGCAAGGATTTCTTGGGTTAACAGGGTATTATTGCAAGTTTGTTAAGAATTATGGGAGAATAGCAGCACCTCTAACAACATTATTGAAGAAAGATGCATTTTCATGGACTCCTGAAGCAACTAAGGCCTTTGAACATCTTAAAGAGGCAATGTGCCTAGCACCAGTCTTAGCTACGCCAGACTTCACAAAAACCTTTATTGTGGAATGTGATGCCTCAGGAAATGGAATTGGTGTTGTTTTAATGCAAGAAGGAAGACCCATTGCTTTTGAAAGTCGTCCAATTAAGGGAAAATATTTACAGAAACCTATTTATGAGAAGGAAATGTTAGCAATACTGCATGCACTAAAGAAATGGTGAACTTACCTAATGGGAAGACATTTCAAGGTAAAAACTGATCATGATAGTCTTAAACACTTTTTGGAACAAAGAATATCTTCAGAAGAGCAGCCAAAATAGGTCACAAAGATGTTGGGTTATGACTTTGAAATAATCTACAAAAAAGGAAAGCTTAATGTTGTTGCCGATGCACTCTCAAGAAAGAATGAAGAGGTAGAAGCATTGCTTAGTGCCATTTCTATTATCCAACCAGATTGGATAACCGAAGCAAGAGATGAATGGAAGAAGGACAGAGATGTATGGACACTCATTCAAAAGTTGCAGCAAGATCCTAGTACATCTGATACATTTAGTTGGAAAAATGATTCCTTATGGTACAAAGATCGCTTATATCTTTGTAGGAACTCCCAACTAAAACAAAAGATTCTTTTGGAACTGCACACTTCTCCTTTAGGAGGACACTCAGGATTTTTAAAAACTTACCACAGGGTGAAGAAAGAATTTTTTTGGGATGGCCTTAAATCCGATATTCAAAAGTTTGTGGCGGAATGTTTGGTTTGCCAGCAGAATAAAGTGGAAACAATTAAGACCCCGGGACTTCTACAACCTTTATCCATTCCAAGTCAACGTTGGGAGGAGATTTCAATGGATTTTATCATGGGTTTACCTAAGTCCGAAGGAAAGAGTGTCATCATGGTGGTAGTTGATAGACTTACCAAGTATGCACACTTTTGTGCATTATCTTATCCATTTAAAGCAAGTACAGTTGCTACTACATTTATGGACAGAATTCAAAAGCTACATGGAAGCCCAAGGGTTATTGTGAGCGACAGAGATCCCATTTTTACTGGAAATTTTTGGACAGAGTTATTTTCTTGTTTGGGTACTCAATTAGCTAATAGCTCATCTTATCATCCTCAATTTGATGGTCAAACTGAGATGGTAAATAAATCATCTTATCATCCTCAATCTGATGGTCAAACTGAGATAGTAAATAAATGTTTGGAAGGATATCTTCGTTGTTTTGTATTTGATAAACAAACACAATGGGTCAAGTGGTTACCTCTCGCTGAATGGTGGTATAACACTTCCTTCTATACTGCAGCGAAAATGACCCCATTTATGGCACTTTATGGATATCATCCACCATCCATCACATCATATTTAAGGGAAAATTCGAAGGTTCAAGCAGTGGAAGATCACATCGAGCATCAGCAAGAAGTTCTCCAACTCTTAAAGGATAACCTGAATTTGGCACAAAATCGAATGAAACAACACGCAGATCAACATCGCAGCGAGAGAAGTTTTGATGTAGGAGATTGGGTATTTTTACGGCTACAACCATACAAACAAATGTCCCTAAAGCAAGCTAAGAAGGATAATAAATTATCGCCAAAGTACTATGGTCCTTACAAGGTGTTGCAAAATATTGGTACTATGGCATACAAATTGGAGCTTCCTGCTTCTTCGCGAGTACATCCAGTTTTCCATGTTTCATGCTTAAAGAAGGTTATAGGAGAAAATCTTCCAGTTCAAACAATATTGCCAGAACTCGATGAGGAAGGAAAAATCATATTGGAACCAGAAGCGGTCATGGAAACAAGAACTCATGCCATGCATTCCATCAACACACTAGAGCATTCATATCAAGTGGAAGAAATCTACCCACCGAAGATTCTACATGGGAGGATGAGAATTTTATACGTAAGCACCTGAGCTTTATCGTTGCTGAGGACACAACACTTTTGACAAAGAGGGGCAGGCTTAGGTCCCTATGTTACCGATAGTCCCTTATTGTTGTTAGTGTAACCCCCTATTGTTATTATTGTACCCTTGTAACCTCCATATTGTTATTATTGTGCCCTAAATTATTATTGTTAGGTCGGCTAGGGATTACATTACACAGGGGCCCCACTAGATTACATTATGGTCTCTGCTGGACTCCTATATATAGAAATGAGGTTTTGTAAATTGTATCATCCAAGAATTGTTCATTTATGTAATGTATTGGAGGTTGCCCCCTCAAATTGGCTTATTTCTAAGGCGTTGATATCTCTTTTCTTCTATTTTTGGAGCTGGTTACACAACACATTATCTCTCCATAATCTCCACTCTTCCTTCATTAATGAGTTGCTCCATTACTCCATGATGTTGATCTACTATCTACTAACTCACATTCACACAACAAAAGTGGATTTATTCATCTATGGGGTTTATGGGTCCCTCCACCCTTTTATTTACTTAATTAGTAGAGAAAAGTAAGAACTCTAATATTCCCATTAACTGATGGAAAATTGGGAATATTACAACTGGTCAGATCTCAATGAATTGGCTTTTAAAAAAATACATTAAATAATTATTTTTTAATAAAAAAACACTTTTTAAAATTTTCAACCATGATTCCAAGCCAATAGAGACAAAATATGCAATGTTTGCTCATTTATATACCATGTAAAGGTGAATATATCAAAATGGCACCGAGTGCAATACATATCATCGACAAAATACATAAGCAATGGGGCTCGAAATGTCCTATAAAGTCCAAAAACAACGCTACAAGCTATGAGGCCATTGGCCTACTACAAGACTACGATTCTAGACTCTACAGTGTACACATGATCAATCATCAAATTCATCACCACTACTAGAGACAGGATCATCATCAGGAGTTGCATAGACATCATCTAGTTCAGAGTTTGAGGATGCCTCAACCTCATCTACAACCTCAGTAGCATTGCCACCAATAACAACAGAAGTGGACCTAATGGAAGCACGAGTTAGTCGAGTTGCACGATTAGTGCCTTCCATTGATTTGTTTGCATTTCCTTGATGCAACTACTAATCCTAGTTCTGATGGCACCACCAAATCTGCTTCATCCCCCGCTAATGCCATGTCAATATCAAAATCAGCCTCAAACACTGGATCTTCAGTCTCTTCCACCCATTCTAATGTTGGATCAATATCGTCCGACACAATGGGATTTAGATCAGGTGTTTTGTTCATCATTTGGTTCCGCCTTAGTTGAAGGTTGTATTGCACAAAGACAAGATCATTAACCGTTTTTGTTCCAAACGGTTTCTCTTCTTAGTGTGCATGCGCTCAAAAAAAGACCGATTGTGCTCACAACCTGAAGCACTGCAATTTGGCTGAGGACTCTAATTCCAAACTTTTGCAATTGAGGACATTGGCTGCCAAATGACTCCCACCACTGTGCTGCAAAGAAAAAGATATTAATTGGTAACTTAGTTCATTTCATTACTTATTTACAAACAATTTAACTTGAAAAGAAAAACAAATTGGAATTGCTTACTTGGTTGATCCACATCTCCTGCCATTTTTGCCAAGTTTTTTTCCAAAGGTACCAGTTGCCATACTGAAAAGAGAAAGTTGTCTATGTATTTCCAACTGGTCTGCATGGACAGGGACCATGCGCTCCAAGCAATCAATCAATCCAGCTCTGACCTCCCCATCTTGCGGATCTCTTCGCCGAGCTTTATAATGATAATTTGAGTTTAAAAAATACCCAGCTACATGTATAGGACGATGGAGTTGATTGTTCCATCTGTTATCAATAATCTCCCATATACTGCTATATTTACATAACCTGTCCTTATAAGTTGCTCGTATCTGCTCCTTTGCCTGATCCATAGCCTAATAAATGTAGACCATTGACAATTTTTCCCCATCCACCATCCTTAGTACCTTAACAAGGGGCTCGGTAATTTTTACAAGCTCTGCAGACCATTTCCAAAAATAATTGTCAAAAACTTTATTTTTGGTGACTTTGCCATCTTCTCTACGAGCCCACCGACATTCAGTCCAATCATCAAAAGAAAACATTTTCTACAGGTTTTTCTGTTGAGAATTGAGACATTGCAACGTGAGGAAGTGAATTGCAAATCTCGTAATTGCAGGCCTAACAAGCTCTTTGCCCACAGTGTTTTTCCTCATTAGGCTCAATACCCATAAGTGGTTGTAAATGTATTTTGTAATGCACTTGGCATGCTCTATAGTGTTTTTTACCCACTCCATTTTGCTTATGTCCTCAAGCATGAGGTCTATGCAATGTGCAGCACATGGAGTCCAAAATATGGTCCTATATTTAAACTCAAGCATCTTTCCAGCAAGAACATAGCTTGAGGCATTATCTGTGATGACCTGCACAACAGTCAGTTCCCCCACTTCCTTAATAATGTCATCCAAAAGCTCAAATAGAAGGGTTGCATCCTTCACCTTATCAGATGCATCAACTGATCTCAAAAACATGGTTCCTTAGGGGCAAGAAACAATGAAATGAATGATAGTGTGGTTCTTTCCATCAGTCCATCCATCTGACATGATGGAATACATTGTTTTGAGCCATGACTCTCTATTTTCAACCACATACTCATCAATGGAAGAAATCTCTTTTTGAAAAAGAGCTCCCCTCAAGTCATGCATAGTAGGGCCTTTGAAGCGCTTTCTTGCAGCTATAACAAAGTCCCACATAGCTTGGTAATAAGGTGAGCCAACAGCATTAAATGTGATATTTGCATCATACCACCATTTAGCAATGTATTGATAAGAAGTTTCTTTGCATTGTTTTTTCCAATGTTGATCCAAAGTGGGTTGACGACTTGGCTGGGAGGAAGTGGGTGTGGAATTAGTTGTGGATGAGAAATAACTCTGGATCTTTGGTCTCTTTGTTGCTTTTGATTGTTGGCCAAGAGAAGGAGGAACATAGTGAAAGGGGTCATTGGTGGAAGGGATAGAAGAGAGCTCTTGAATCTCCTAATCATCATACCCAATCTCTTTCATGGCTTCTATTAATTCCCTCTTCCTTGCAATTTCATCTTGGATGGCCTTCTCCCTAGCCTTATTCTCCTCAAACTTTTCAAACTTGGAAAGGTATTCTGCCCTAATAGGACCTAACACTTCATTTGGTGCTTCACATGGCTTTACTTGGCCTCTTATCCCAGCCAAGTGTTGTTTCAATCTGAGAATACCCCCACCTCCAACACATGGCTTTACTTGGCCTCTTATACCAGCCAAGTGTTGTTTCAATCTAAATACAACATTACAGAAATCCTACCGCAGTATCTTGATTTACTATTCCTACTTGTGATTTAATTATACAAGTTATTTTCAAAAAATATTCGGAAAATACCAAAGTAAACACAACTAGCAGCCTACACACATACAGATCATTCACTGAATAGTACACTCATTCGACAAAGTGACACAGGGATTTTTCGAACAAATGTCTCCGAAAAAACCCAATGCGGGAAAATCGGTGCAGCAGATATGAGGGTTGATTATTATTAAGCAGCAGTTTCTGAGTACATCTAGGGTGCCATAAACTCGGCAAACCCAACAAAGAAAACCTCGGAAATCAGAGAAAATGTGAGATATACCTCTCTCGCAAGTCTCGGCTGATCCAGATGAGCAACTGGTGAAACTCCAGCTGGCTCTACAGCAACTGCGCAAGCCTACGTAGCCTGGCTGAAGAACTGTCACCCTAGCTCTGCGTGGATCTACCTCTCCTAGATCTTGGTTTCAACCCTCCTGGCTCAAAAACCCTTCTCCCGACAATATTCAGGACTCTTCCTTGGAGATGCTACGTTGCCTCTGCGTAGGCCCTGCGTGGGCTTGCATCACCCTCCTGAGGGACAGCATAACTCCCTCTGATGGATGTGTTGCCTCCACTGTGTCTCTGTTGCCCTTGCTCTATGTTGACCACACTTTGTCAACGACCCCATAGCAGTACACCCCCATTTTTTCAGATGGGACTTATCATGTTCGAAGCTCGTGTCATCCAGATTTCATCTCCAGTCGACAGTTTTTATAAATGATGTAAACCCATTTTACATGTTATGATGTAAATGATCTAAGTAAGACCGTCAATGTATGTAACAACCTAGGTAAGCCTAGTATGTTGTTGATGATTTCCATCCTAGGAGGTTTTTTGTCTCACTAATTCACGTAAGTGATCGGCAAAGTTTTTCCCTCCAGCCTCACCCCAAAGCTAGGGTGGATTTTATCATCAACATACTAAGTGAGTCCTAGTGTTTCTATCGAATCCTTGTAAAATTAGTTTGAGCTACTTGGTCTACTAGATCATGTTTTGAGTCGCAGAATTGGGTATTTATTTGAGGGTCTATACGAATGGGTATTCCCCCTTCATGTATGTAAATGTATTATCTCATATAAAAGAGGGTTGGAAAAATAATTATAATCCCCTCTCAGTCAATTAATTAAATTTTCTGGTCAATTAATTTAAAAAATATATTAAACCAGAAATTTAATTTAATTTAGGGTCCTAAGTTAGGATTAAATCTTTAAAGGCAAAATTTGTGGGTCCTTGGAAAATGATTTTGAGAACCCCAGGCCAAGGGAATATTGAGAATTTTAAGAAATTTTGGACCTTTGGGCCTTGGTGGTTAAGTCAAAGTCAAAATTTTGGGGTAATTAACTCAAAAATAATATTTTTGAGTTAATTAAAATTGAATTAAATGATAAATTCGTTTTTCCCCAAAATTTTAATTTCAACGCTCCGGATTAAAAGATAATTAAATCTTTTGGACGGTTGAGATTATTTTGACGAGGATCATCCAAACTAGCCGTTAGAGATCTTGTCCTATAAATTTAGAGGTCTTTCTCATTCTTGAATCATCCGATCTCAGGATCGTGCACTGGTCTTGGAAGCTCTTGTGAATTTTCTTTGATGAATAAAGCATAAAGACTTTGGGGTTACAAATCTTGATGTTCCTTCTCAGATCTATGTGGTGAATTGTCTCTAAACTCTGCTACTTTGTTTTTTGCATTTTATGGTTGATGGCCTTCATGGATTAGTCTGCATACAGGTATTTTGTGCAGTTTTCTGGGTTTATAAAATGACATTCTGATTTTTCTAAAAGATCTCATGTTGTTTTCTTAAATCTCTATTGATCTAAGGTTCAGATCTAAGTGTGCAGGGAAAAAAATTTTAAGATTGAGTGTCTGGGGAAGTCTTCGGTTGGACCAGCTGACTCTTAATAAACATAAGTCTGAAAAGCTCATTATTTGTTAAACTCCAAATCTATCTTACGAAATTGGTGGTTTTGCAAAGTTTTCTAAGGCTTGTGCCTCTCCTAAAAATTTTAAATCTCTGAAAATTGTGCTAAAATGGATTCAAATCTGGCCATGAGGGTTTTAAATCTGTAAACTAGTTTGTAAATTTGTAAAAAGAAATTTTAAGACTGTAAGGGTTTAATCGTTTCTGGGTGTGTATATCTTCAGATTTGGCTGGTTTCTTGCAGGTTCTGGGTTTAAATCGGAAAATTGTTTAAGATCTGAGGTAGATCTAGACTCCAAAGGCCAGATCTAGCCTCAAGCTGCTACTGTAGGCAAAGTCTGGGCGATATTTTTAAGGAGCATTATAAATCTGAGTTTGCAGGGAGATTCTTTTAATTTGGAAAGAGAAATTTGAATGTGTTGGGTTCACTAAAATTATTCTCCCCTTTGCAAAAGACGCTACCTATCGATCCGCCCTCATCCTTCTCTGCATTCGCTTTCCATTATCTCTATCATCCTTTTCTACATTTCCTTGCTGTCCTGCATCAGTTTTCTCTCTGCCGTCATCTGCATTTCTTCTAGCCGCTTCATAGTCCCCTTTCCTTCACGTGTTGACGTCTCTTGCACTGCCCTCCAATTTCTGCATTGTCTCAACCGTCGAACCCTTGCTCTCTGCCCATGCATCCTCTGTCCGCCGTCCATCGAAGCCAGCGCTCCTGTCTAGTCTTCCCTCTGTCGTCTCTTCTCACGCTGCAAACACTCCCTCTTTGCTATCGACATCCGTCCTCTGCCTTCTGACCTGCAAAACGAACAATAAAAAATGCGCGAATAAAAAAAATCTGAGTCAAACAAAAAACTTCGACTTACATCCATCTTGGGTTTTCGTTGTTAGGTTTTAATTTCGTTTTTTTTATATATAGTGTAATTTAGTGTTAGATTTTATTTAATTCGATTTTTCATTTTTAGTTTAGATGTATTTTGATTAGACTCTCGTTTAGTTTATTTTTGTTAGATTTTAAAGTTTTGAATAGTGTTAGTTTCTCGATAGCGTGGGTTTTAGATTTATTTGTATTAACTTTAGTGTAGGTATAATCTAGCTTTAGATATTTGTTTTCGATTTCAATTAGATTTAATTTAGTTTTAATTTAATTTTAGTTTAGATTTTAAGTTTATTTGTTTAAGTTTAGCCCTTTAGATATTAAATTTTAATTTAGTTTAATTCTTTGCTTGTCTAATCATTAGTTTTAGATTTTTTGGTTTAGTTTTAGTTTAGAGCGTTAATGTGGATATAAAAATTTTGAAAAACAAAAAATTATAAAATATAAAATTCAAAAAATATTTTAAATTTTTGTTCTTAGTCTTAATTTTCATTTCTTTAAAGTTTTGATTTCATGAGAAATAAAACAAAAAATTATAAAAAATTATAAAAATTCTCAAAATATCTTTTATAGTCATATGAGCTTTTGAAATTTTATCCTGAACACGACTATATAAAATCTTTGATTTGTCTGGATCGGAATAAATTGGAACATCTCAAATATCTGGCATTCTCATATTATTGTGAGTTCAAGTTATTCATGGTTGTGGCGTTTTCAATTAAATATCATTGTGATCAATCGTGTTTTAATACGCAACAGTTAATCGTCATTTGCTTCTTTGTAATTTGCATAACGGGATCTTGTTTGACTCCATAAGGCGCTGGTCTTAAACGTGAAATCTAATTTAGATCTGTGGAATCCCGTTAATTTTATCAAGTATTTGGTGTTTTAGCTATGTCTCCTGGATTTTTCTTTTTCATTTCTAATAGGGTCTACCTCCCTTAGCTTGCAAGGAGATAGCTTAAATAGAGGGATTGGGGATAAAGGTGACAGCCCCCAATCTGAGCCATTGTCGCGATGCCTGGACAATCTGTGCGACAACACTCTGCACTGTACTCTTGGCCCTCCTGACCAATCACTGCATCTGCCCCTCGCTGCAACTCTGAGTCACTCAGATTTGATCTTCGTTCGAGCACTGCTCCGTCAGAAGAATTCGATCTCTTAGACTTTGTGTGTGTGTCTCCAACTGACCCCAAGCCTTTCTCTTATACTTTTCCCGTTGACACATCAACAGTCGTGATTTAATCTCTTATCGATGGCTTAGATTAAAAGACTGCACGATCCGCGTCACTTAGAACATTTCATCACATGTGCTTAATTAATTCACTTTAATTTTTCTAATTCCCTAAGTTAGACTTAGGGTCCTCATTAAAAAAAATAATTATTTTAATATCTCACACAACGGATGAAATTTCTCCAAACGCATTCTGGGTTTTGGAGGTCTTGTGTGTCTCAGCCCCTCCACAAAATTTCAGGGCTAGAGCACACATGATGCTACCTCAAAATCTCAACGTGTACTGTTGTGCACAAAATTGAGGCTGAAAGTTTACTTTGACCGAAGCCCCTTTGACTGCAGCGTTGAATTTTGTGTTGACCAATTTGGGTTGACTTGCATCGACTTTTGGAGTTGTCTTTGAGGTGTGTGTGACACTTATGGAAGGTTGATTTGGCTGTTGGAGAAGTTGGTTTGACCAACTCAAGACTTTGCTGGCTGGGGCATCCTGTTGACTGCTGTAACAAACATTTATCTATCCATTTGTTGGACAAGGAGAATTACAAATTCTGATATACTATTTGGCTTGTCTTCAGTTGATCTATTATTATGTTCTATCAGCATTTTACTTTCATGTTTATGTGATTGCTAAATTGAATCGGGCCTATAAGAAAGGTTGAAGTAAAACTGCATTAAGCATAGAACATGCCATGGTTATCAAAATTTAACACCTGGTCAGGAATCTAGTTTGTGGCACCGTGTGTAACTAAACTCTTCGTGGTTCATGTGTTTTGAAATCTTCCATGTACTTGTATATATATGTGATTATGAATACCTCCCTCGTTAAGAGGGAGTGTTGAAAAATGTAACTAGGTTCAGTCTTCATAATTGTATTTGAATCATAATAAAATGTATAAACCAAAAGAAGGAAAGAAAAAGGTATTATTATTATTATTATGACTTATTAAAGCATGGGTTTCATTCTTGGGTCATCATGTTCTAGGTCAAATTCTCCATTGAGGACTTCTAGGTTTTATCTGGAGTCAATAGAGTCATTGTCCATTTTATAAGACCCTTCTTGGGCTTTTGAATCATGTAAAAAGAATTATTATTGAGTAAAATAAATCATTTGTCACCTCCACACCACATCGGCCCTTGCCTGATGAAGTCGACCTACATTAGGACAATTTGACCCCCAGAAGAGGCTATATATAGAAGTGCAGTTCGATTCATTTGGAGCATCAATCAATAAGTTCGATATATAAGAAGAGGAAGCAGAAAAGTGCGAAGTTGCAGAAAAAGGAGAAGAACAAAATCGAAATTTTGGGCTATCTATCTCTCACATGTGCGAAGTTACTAGGCTATTGCAAGAGGTCGAAGTGTTGTTGCTACTAGGTCGAAGTTCTGCTATTGCTATTAGGTCCAAGTTCTATTGTTGCTACCTGGTCGAAGTTTTGTTATTGCTAATAGGTCAAAGTTCTACTACTGCAAGGTTGAAGTTCTAAGTAAAAGTTGTTGTTGGAAGGTTATCCTCTGAAGAGGAAGGGAGGGCTAACTTGGTGATTGGAGGAACTCTGTGTCTAGGTCAAAGAGTCTTGGATTATCTCGTCTTGTCTCGTGAAACTATTGAAGAAAGAGTTGTTGACTGGGTTTTCCCCTAGATAGGGGTTTTGCCCTAGCTGTCCGCCTACATCGGGTGTCTTTGATATCCATGTTATGGTTTTGGTAATTGCTTGATGAACTAAGATAAAAGAAGATCACAAGAAAATTATTAAGAACATAATAATATCACAAGCAATTATCAACATAAGAAAATATTTCTGCCTTTCTGATTTTCCAACAGAATTTCCTAGTGGATTGCAGTTGTAACAGCTGAAATATAGTCTGTTGTTGCTATTAAATTGTTTCTATTTCATAAAAGCTCTAAGGCTGAAAATTCACAATGTTAAGATTCGGGAAACCTCTCGAAAAGAGGTGAAATTTCTGAATTGCATAAGAAACCTCAATTCATGAAATTCCTATAGTTTCTAACAAAGAAAGTAAACAACCTTTGCTCAGAGTTACAAACTAAAAATATGAACTAATAACCTCTGCTCCTAATCAAAACATAAGAGATAAAAAAAAAATCTTTCTTCAATAGTGTTTATGTAAAATACATAATTTTTTTTTAAAAATAACAAAGTCTATTTAAAATAGAAAAAGACAAATGCATTACCATGAACCAAACCGTATCCAACTTAAATATGGCAAGTATCTTGTATAATAGAGCAAATATCATTGGATGAAGATAGCTTCGGATTCCCTTTTCCCATTCCCATGTTAAATGCCCATATCTGATGAACCACCGTTAGATCAAAATAAGCTAGTAAGACAACAGGATGTGCCAAAAATATGCACTTATTCTAAGCCAAAATAAAACTTATTACAGCTTACAATATCAAAATCTCAACCAAGTTCAAAATCATAGAAATTTCAAAAATGAATCTAAGTTGAGAATGATGTCACTGATGGAGGACCTGTTACTGGTAATAAAGACTTCTGATTCCAAGTTTTAGGATTTGGGGTTTTAGTTTTAGTATGATGATGTTGTGCTTGCTGGACCAACAGTTTAAAATGGACTCTTATGCCAAATCTTTATGGTAGGCATTATTTGACTACATTGAAAGTTGAAACCACAATATAAACAAATATAAGCTTACCCAAAAACAACCCGATGTGCAACTTCCAGAGCTTGCCAATGTTCATCCGGATTGAAATAGGTATGTATGAGCAAAGCATTGACACTTCTGAATAACAAACAGCCTATGAAAACATTTCTTTCTGTCCAAAATTGAATACTACCATCATCACTCCTGACTTGCTTCTGTTCCTTGGATTCTGATTTGTAGGTCGAATCAGTATCTGATGCCCTATTCTTGCTTGAAATTGACCTTCGCTTCATTATCCTGAGATAAAAGGGGCATAAAAAACAATCAAATACTACAGAACCTAATTAAAGTTTTTTTTTTTTTTTTCTCCTTTGAAAGGATTACATCTAACTTGATATGATACTCTATTCTACTCAAGATTTTCAATGACAAGAAATTGACTAAATAACTTGTGATTACTTTTGAACAATGAATTATGAAACAGGTTACAGTACTAAACATTTTTTACTGACAAAATAAACAGCACAAAAGCCCTTTTGTTCTTCAAATATTCATCAAGAACCCCATAGTTTTTTATTTCTTTCGGAACGAGTATGAGCCCCACCCCACGATAGTACTTTCCAATCAGTTCTCCACATATAAGTACAATCACCAAAACTGTCTTTAACCACAATCCCAAAATCAGTTGCATTTTCAAGATCCATAGCTTGTCTTTTGGTGAAAATATTCCTAAAAACCTCGTGAGTCCAATCCTCGAGGATTCGCTTAAGAAGCTTAAGCTTCTTTGGCAGTACAAACATCTTTGTTCTGTGGACGGCCTAAAAGCTAATAAGTTTTCCACCGGTTTGAATATCTGATCTGCATTCTGGATTTGCTGTCCACATCATTTCAAACCAGAACGAAGTGTTCTGAGGTTGATTTTTTTTTTAAGAAACATTAGAACAAGCCAGTGATCGGAACCAGCTCTAGATAAAGTATAAGACTCAATTGAAATGCTCGGATTGAGAAGAAGGTGCGCTTACAATAAAGTGATCCAACTGCTATGTAATTTGGTGTGCACCTCCTCTTCTTTTTTCTTGTGAAAATAGACTATTCTGTGAAACAGTAACAACATCCACCAAGCTAAGAGAGGATATCATCTTTACCAAACAATGTTTTAAAAACCGGAACCGGTGACCGGACCGGTGGACCTAATGAACCGGGTTTCTAACCAGGAGCGGTCAGATGCCAATGAACCGGTTTAAAAAAAATACATTAAATAATTATTTTTTTAATAAAAAAAACTATTTTTAAGATTTGCAACCATGATTCCAAGCCAATAGAGACAAAATATGCAAAGTTTGCTCATTTATATACCATGCAAAGGTGAATATATCAAAATGGCACCGAGTGCAATACATATCATCGAAAAATATAAAGAAATGAGGCTCCAAATGGCCCATAAAGTCCAAAAACAATGCTACAAGCTATGAGGCCATTGGCCTAATACAAGACTACACATGAATGATGATCAATCATCAAATTCATCACCGCTACTAGACACAGGATCAACATCGGCTGCTGGCGCTGCATAGACATCATCTGGATCAGAGTCTGAGGATGCCTCAGCCTCAGGCTCATCTGCAACCTCAGTACCCCTGCCACCAATAACAATAGAAGTGGACTTAATGGAAGCACGAGTTGCTCGAGGTGCATGACTAGTGTCGACCATTGGTTGTTTGCCTTTGCTTGATGCAGCTACCAATCCTGGATCTGCGTCTGATGGTGCCACCAAATCTGCTTCAAATTCACCCCCTGCTACTACTGCATCAAAATCAAAATCAGCCTCAGACACTGGATCTTCAATCTCCTCCACCCATTCTAATGTTGGATCAATATCATCCAACACAATGGGATCTAGATCAGGTGTTTTGCTCATCAGTTGGTTCCGCCTCAAGCGAAGGTTGTATTGCACAAACACAAGATCATTTAACCGTTTCTGTTCCAAACGGTTTCTCTTCTTTGTGTGTATGCGCTCAAAAACAGACCAATTGCGCTCACAACCTGTAGCGCTGCAAGTTTGGCTGAGGATTCTAATTGCAAACCTTTGCAATTGAGGACATTGGCCGCCAAATGACTCCCGCCAATGTGCTGCAAATAAAAAGACATTCATTAGTAACATAGTTCATTTCATTACTTATTTACAAACAATTTAACATGAAAAGAAAAACAAATTGGAATTGCTTACCTAGTTGATCCACATCTCTTGCCATTTTTGCCAAGTTCTTTCCAAAGGTACCAGCTGCCATACTGAAAAGAGTAAGTTGTTTATGTGTTTCCAGAAGGTCTGCACGGTTAGGGATCATGCGCTCCAAGCAATCAATCAATCCAGATCTGACCTCTCCATCCTGCTGATCTCCTAGCCGAGCTCTATAATGATACTTTGGGTTCAAAAAATACCTAGCTGCATGTATAGGACGATGGAGTTGATTGTTCCATCTGTTATCAATGATCTCCCATATCCAGCCATATTTAGCTAACCTGTCCCTGTAAGCTGCCCGTATCTGCTCCTTGGCCTGATCCATAGCCTCATAAATGTATCCCATTGCCATCCTTTCCCCATCCACCATCCTTAGCACCTTAACAAGGGGCTCAGTAATTTTTACCAGCTCTGAAGACCTTTTCCAAATATAATTGTCAAAGACTTTCTTTTTGGTGTCTTTTCCATCTTGTCTACGAGCCCACCGGGATTCAGTCCAATCATCAAAAGAAAACATTTTCTGCAGGTTTTTCTGTTGAGAATTGAGACATTGCAACGTGAGGAAGTGAGTTGCAAATCTCGTAATGGCAGGCCTAACAAGCTCTTTGCCCCCTGTGTTTTTCCTCATTAGGTTCAATACCCATGAGTGGTTGTAAATGTATTTTGTAAAGCCCTTGCCATGCTCTACAGTGCTTTTTACCCATTCCAGTTTGCCTATGTCCTCAAGCATGAGGTCTATGCAATGTGCAGCACATGGAGTCCAAAATATGGTACTATACTTGGACTCAAGCATCTTTCCAGCAAGAACATAGTTTGAGGCATTATTTGTGATGACCCGCACAACGTTTTGCTCTCCCACTTCCTGAATAATCTCATCCAAAAGCTCAAATAGAAGGGTTGCATCCTTCACCTTATCAGATGCATCAACTGATCTCAAAAACATTGTTCCTCGAGGGCAAGCAACAAGGAAGTTAATGATAGTGCGGTTCTTTCCATCAGTCCATCCATCTAACATGATGGAACAACCTGTTTTGAGCCATGACTCTTTATATTCAGCCAAATACTCATCAATACTAGAAATCTCTTGTTGCAAAAGAGCTCCCCTTAACTCATGTGCAATAGGGCCTTTGAAGCCCTTTCCTGCAACAAAAACAGAGTCCCACATAGCTTGGTAATAAAGTGAGTTAGCAGCATTAAATGGGATATCTGAATCATACCACCATCTAGAAATGTACTGATGAGAAGCTTCTTTGCATTGTTTTTTCCAATGTTGATCCAAAGTGGGTTGACGACTTGGAGTTGGCTGGGACATGGAGGCACTGGCAGTGGTTGTGGGATTAGCATTGGACGAGAAATAACTCATGAGGTTGGGTCTCTTTGTTGGGTTTGATCTTTTGCCAACAGGAGGAACATACTGAAAGGGGTTATTGGTGGAAGGGATAGAAGAGGAGTCTTGAATATCATACTCCTCATTTTCATACCCACTCTCTCTCTCATCATTTCTACTATTTCCCTCTTCCTTGCAATTTCATCTTGGATGGCCTTCTCCCTAGCCTTAGTCTCCTCAAACTTTTCAAGCTTGGCAAGGTATTCTGCCCTAATCGAACCTAACACTGCATTAGGTGCATCACATGGAGTTACATTGCCTCTTATCCCAGCCAAGTGATGTTTCAATCTAAGAATAACCCCACCTCCAATACATTTTCGACAAAGTTTTCATACCATCTTTCCATCAATCACATCACAATGGACCCATGCACTGTCCTTGGCTTTTGGAGCCATCTTGACTTGAAATAATTGAAATTTGGAAATAAATATGCCATTTAAAAAAAATTGCAGCTAAGATAAATGGACAACTAAAGCTAAATTTACAAAAAAAATGCACATTCAAACATACAAAATTTGATAGCATAGGACTAGAGATTTTAAAGCAATAAAATAGCTAAACACATGAGAACTCAGAAAATAAATACATGAACAGCAATGAAATGAAGGATTTTTCAAGTGCAAATTCTTACCTGGCAATGCAAACTAGCCTCCTTAGTGTCCTCTTGAAGATGCCAACGCTATTGACAGCTCCAAACTATCTCCAAGATAACTGCTCCGACAAACACTCAACACTCTCCAAGCTCTTAATCAAACTCACAAACAGCAAATGAGTTGGTGTGAGACAAAGGAGAGGCTGCTCCTCCTTATAAAAGATTGGGGAGGGTGTTTTTGGAGGGAAACAACCCTCCCCTTGGCTCCAAATCAGCCCTAACACTTAATTAATTACGAAAATGTGGGTCCGCTACCGCCCGCGTAGTAGTTGGCACCTAACCGGCCAGTTAGGGCCGGTTTTTGTGAAAAAAGGGCGAAATGCCTTGTTTGGCCGGGTTGCGTGGCCGGTTTCAACCGCCAAGCTGTCTAACCGGCCGGTTTGGCCGGTTACCGGTTCAAACCGGCCGGTTTTTAAAACACTGTTACCAAAGCAGATAATGCTGCATCAATTATACGCTCCTTGTCTCTCATCAAGATGAACAATGGTATTGAAATTGCCCACAGTAATCCACGAATCTCCAGGGAGCAGTATATTATATCTGATTGGTGAGGCCTGTTGCCTCAAAATCTAGCAGATCTTGTGAGAGGCCTCACAAGACAAAAGCAAGACTAAGACACAACAATGAGGTGGATGCCACTATCACCTCAGCACTCCACCTCCCACTCTTTACTAGAATTTCACCACATGGGAGGCTTCCCAGTATAGGTCACCTAAATGGTATTCTAGATCAAATGGATCAAGGTGACATTTTCATAGGCTTAATCAAAGTTTTCAGACTAGGAACAGCGCTCAACTCTTTGTGATAAGGAATACCGTACCTATGAAGAGGCCTATATGGTAAAGCTTGTAGCCTAGGATTTTCAAGATGACTCAAAAAAAGCACAATTAGGCATACAAGAGGAAGGAAAAGGTTTGTTTTCAAGGTATGGTCAACAACAACAGCAACAAACCTTCAAAAGACAAAGTTGAAGCCTTAAGGCAGAATTAGGGTTTCATAACCCCGATAGAATTGCCTAGGGTTGATGATGTTAGCCCTAGGGAAGCAATTTCAACCATGCAAATTGCTATATTTTGATGTTTCAAGGCCAAACAACGTGAAACGACTTCAAATCAGTTCAAAATCCAAGCCCTAGTTGAATTCTACTTGAAACACTAACTCTAATGGCTTGCCTTCAAGGGCTGAAATTCTAAGAAGGAAAAAGATAAGGTTTTATAAGTTTTGATCACCAAGATGAAATCAGTGCCTTCTATCTAATTGGGTGGTGGAATCTTAGGGATTTTGAACATGGAAATATCAAACGATTCATAAATGATATTCAACAAAAGTACTCACAATATATCCAAGAACATGCCTTCTTTCTTTCTCCACAACAAGCACTAGTCTCCAATAGCCAAAAGTCCAAATAAGATCACATCTCCACAAAGTAGTGAAGTACAAATAGTGAGGCAAAGTTCTCTGAGAGAGGTCGAATTCCATTCAAGTAATGATGAAACAATAAAGGAGTTGATCCTCTATTTAGTGAGGTCTACCTCTACTAATTTATGAGTAAACGCACCTACACAAGTTTTACTTTTGAGTGGAAAAAAAGTAAAAAAGGGTTACAAGCCAACCCATTAGCTTTACAACAAGATATGCCAAAATAAGCCTACACATGTAAGTCGTAGGCCTAAAAAGGTGACGATGTCATGCCCTTTTTGTTGAGAATTTGGAGGCTTGGAGGTTAATACAAATTCTCTTCTTGATAATTACTTGTGACCGTACTTGTGATACTAATGTCTTCTTCTTCTTTTAGTTTAATTAATCTTTCATCAAGTCAATTATCAAAATGCACAAGACACAAAAGTTAGGCTCCTAGAGCCAGGGCAAAACCTCTCCCTCTTGGAGAGGAAAACCCGCAAAGAATTCTTCTTATAGATCTTCAAATGACAAGTACCATGACCCAGACTTAGACCCTTCACCTAGATGTGCTTCCAAGACCTTGATTCAGCTTCTTCAACCTTGAAACTTCTCTTCACCAAATTACTTCGTTCTGCATCAGTACTAGAGACCTTGATTTTCACCTTGCATACGCTTGTATTTGAATTGCTTGAACAATAGGACTCACAATTACTGCCTCTTCTTCTTATGATCACTGTCTCAACATTTGCTAAATCTATCTTGTTATCACAGCCCTTGTTATCTTTGACTGTCCTTGATTATCTGTTGACTGTCCTTGACTATCCGCAATTTTCTTTCCTGCACTTGTCTGCATTCAGTTACTACCCTAATTTGTTGTTATGTCTGCACATACTGACTGTGATAAATCCACAATCTTTCCTTAGGTTTATCCGCACTGAAGTCTCCCTTTGTATCCGCACAGTTAGCTTGTTCTTGTCTGCAATGTATCTCAGAGATGACCACTCCTTTTTACTGTTCCTTATCCGCACTTACATACTTCCTATATCCGCACTGTAATCCTGTATATATCCGCACTGTAATCTAGTGTATATCTGCATTGTTTCCATGTAGATGTCCACTGTATATCCGCATTTATATACTTAGATTGATGTGCATTAGGCTGAGTGTTGTCCGCAAGTCTTTAGTAGCGTATGTTCAGTCTTGCCCGCAATGCTTGCTCTTCAAATGATCCGTAGTCATGCCTTATATATAGTGATTTGATCTCATCCTTTAGGCCTACTTGGATTGTAATTCCTTCAACATTTCGAGGGGTGTTTCTTCAGCAGCGTTTTGAAGGTTGTCTTCACTATATCATGGAGCTTGTCTTTAACAATATACAAGGTCTTGGAGCATATGACAGACTAGATCTAACACTTAACTTTAAACCTAATGGACATCAAGAAGAAGTCCTTCTACTTACTAAATCATGCTCATGAAACCCATGAAACACATACAAAAAAAATATCTATTATTTGACTTCTTCTTTTTCATAACTACATAATTACATAGTCAACATGAAGACCAACCTAGTTACACTTTTCAACACTTTTAGGGCTCCAAATGCTCCAATTAAGGCAAAGACAGCTAAAAATGTCTCCAGGAATCATGAACATCATTCTTTTGCAGAAAATCCCCAAATCAAGCATCAAAATAACTCCAAGGGTCCAAAATCTAGTTGTGGGTGCCACACATCGTCTCCGTGGGTACCAAGTAGGAAACGTGGTGCATCCTCTCTCTAGAATTAGGGCTTCATCAAGTGCAACAAGCTCTCCTCAATCATCCTAAGGATGACCATCCTCCTCAAGTCCCTAGATCATGGCATGCCCATCAACTAGTGTCAATGCCAGCCTAGGGACATGCTGTTGATTGTTGTGTAGCATCGGGAGGTACTCCCGCATGTCAACAGGCCTCCTAAGTCGGCCTAGAAAAATCAAGGAAATTTAAACAACAACAACAACAACAAAAAATTGGGTTTCATGTAGCCTCAAAAGGGACAAATAGGCCCCACCATTAAAGGGAGTGTCCCTTGGGGTAAATGCACCCATTCGACTTGTGCATATATATATATGAAGTGGCACTTCACTGATCACTCACTCATCATCATCTCTCTTCTATAGAAGACACTCATGGGAGTAGAAAAAGGATGAAGTAACTGAAGTTTGTGTTGGAAAGTGTAACTAGGTTCGGTCTTCCTAATGACTTGTAATTATGAATTTATGAAATGAAGAAGACAAAGATGATAAAATGTATATTGTAATACTTGCATCATGGGTTTTGTTGTAGCTCCTAGAGACAGCCTTGAGTTGTACAAAGTCCAGTGCCTAGGACATCTTAAATGCAAGGAGCATATGACTCAACTGACTACAGTTGGAAATGTTTGGCTCTCATGCAACTATCACTCAGATGAATGGTTTTAATAAGGGTGGAACCAAAACCCCAAAGTTAAACACAACAACTAGGAAAACAGCAGAAACTGAGTACAAACTGCAATAAGTAAATGCATCATACAGCTTTAAAACAGAATGCTATAAAAGGGGGTCGATTTCTAAAATGAATACACAGTTGTCAAGTTATATGTGAGCGATGACTACGGCAGAAGATGGAGTAAGATATCAACTATAACCGGGCTTATTCAAGGATAAGAATCCATATATACTGGGCTTATTCAGAGATAAGAATCCATATATCTGGACTCGTTCAAAGATAAGAATCCATTGTAGTTAGTATCGGAAGAACGGCGGAAGAGATAGAAAATGAAACAAAGTATCATGCCTGAGCCATATGTAAAGCGCTATAGATGAGTAAATATGAGTATCTACTATGATAAATTCACATTTAAGCATGGGAGCACTCGCATTTCAGAGCATCTAGATACAAGAGATGTAGAGAGATATGAAATGAACATTTATATTCAAAAAACAAGGAGAAGAGTTACAAACTGTCAATCATCTCGAGCGAAATCCCCAATTCCAGCAAAACTTCTTATTACCAAGTCCCTACAGGATCTTCAAACATCCACTATACAAGTTCATACAAAATATATACAGAATACTCAAGCTAGTGAGTCCTTTGGAAAATCTGGAACCTTTTGTTAGTGTTTTCTTCCTGTTTTTATAACCTTTAATTCCTATGCACGAGAAGATATTTTGGGAAAATATCTTCCCCGCGTGCTTGTATGTTGTTTCAGGTCTAAATCAAAAACAGAAATGATGATGAGGTAGAACTGCCTCTCATCATCTTACAATGCAGGCCTAAAGCTGTTTCTAACTTAAATGTAAACAATTTACTAAACTGAAAGTGAAAACCGCAAGAGTGAACTAAAGATTTCACCCGAAATGACAAAGTGAAAAGAACATAAGGTAAAAGGCCACGCGGGCCCAGTCATGAATGATCATTGTTGTTTGATGAGGCGGAGCCCCTGCTGCTGTTGGCGAAGGAAATACCGTTATTCGTGGGAAGGACTGGTCTTCTGTGTTGGAGAATGCGGTACTGCTAGTAATGGATGAGTTGGCCTTCTGCGCAGGAAGTTCCTGTAGAATGGCCAATGGTCATGATCCATTGACTTGGACATGGAATTGACCCTCTTCATCTTTTTTCTCTACTTCCTGGGCGTGGAGGATTGTCAACCTTGACCTCGAGCCACTGTGATCGGCTGTGAGATGGCCTGCATACTTAAAATGCCATGAAAACCTGCACAGACAGCAAACCAGTTAAATAAATCCTGCGATGAGGGGTAAATTGTTTCAGAAGGCTCGGGGAAGGCGGAGGAGCAGTACGGAGACAAAGAATGCAGCAGAAGCGTTTCCATGGCGAAAACATGGTTTGAATCCAATCTAGTGCGAAACTATGCAAAAGGCGGTTTTGCGGAAAACCGGAGGCGGTTTTCGCACGGGGCCGGGGTGGTAAGTGGTTTTACCCCGGGCAAATGCGATAGGGCTCAAGTGTTGACACCTGTCCCTCTAAAACCACTCATTTCGCGTTGAATTTGGGCGTTAAATTATTTTGGTGTATTAGGCGTGAAAACAGTTCTAGACCGTCAGATCTGGGAGATTGACGGCTGAGATCAAACGCGAAGGGAGAAAGGATGTGCGAGAGGAAGAAAGGCGGGACCCAGCGGATGATGTCATCAGTTTTGTCGGGTAGCGAAAAGCTATTGGGCGGAGTTGAAAAGAGGGGATCAATGGGAGCTGTTGGATCTAAAGAAATGGGCGCCTGTGATTGAATCGGGGGCTTCGCATATCGGAGATCCAGACAAACGAGAGGAGGAAACGCGGAGGGAGCGATTGTGATATGCCGATGGAGCGAGAGCTGTTGGATCGGGGATGAGATCAACGGTGGAGATCAGAGCGGGGGAGTGCAATATTGGATGAGTGGTCGGGAAAGTAGCGAAGGAGCGATGGAGCGAGGATCATTGGATCATGAGGACATCAACGGTGGAGATCAACTACGGGGGCGCATGGGGGTACGAATTAACTTCTTGGCCTATGCCTCCGCAGAAAACCTCAGCCATCGATCTAAGATCTTCCACAGTCAAATGATTCAACTGCGGGGGCACTCATAGTGTTAACTCGTGCGCTGAGAGTGCCTACGGGTAGAGCGGAAGACTGACGGTGACCATTGGATCGGGCTCGATCAACGGCGGAGATAAATTGGAGAAAAGTGAGCAGGGTGAAAGGCAAAGGTGCGTTGGTTGTCAGATCAGGATGATCAACAGTTGAAATCTCATCGGGGAATGGTAGGCAGAAGGGTTTTGAACGGGAGGATGGAGACAGCGCGAAGGCGCGATGATCGTCGAATCTGGAGGATCGACGGTCCAGATCATATCGCAACTTCGCATAAATGAATGAATGAGGCGGAGGACAGCAAAACCGCGAAACAGTGCTGACCGTTGGATCAGGAGGATCGACGGTCGAGATTCCATCGGTGGGGGATGATCATCGGCGGAGAAGGGAAGGCGAAAGGGAAAGGGCGAACCCCGATGCGATGCGTCGATGCAATGGAGCGATGCAATGGCCGTCGGATCTTGGGGAATGGACAGTCAAGATCTTATCGGAGGATCGGCCATCAGCGAAACAGAAAACTTGGAAGTGGGAACTTGGAAAGAGCGACATGCGATGTGCGATGGATAAGTGACGCGTGATGAGCGATGACCGTTGGATCTACGGAGATCAACGGTCAAGATCTCTTCGGTAAAGATGAACCTTGGCGGTGAAACAAAAGCGAAACTGAGTGGAGTTGGGAACCAGCGAAGTCCGATGGCCGAAGAGGGCTTAAGGACTTTGGCCGTCGGTCACAGAGCGGGGTCATATGAGAAATGAGGGCTAAGGGCTTAAGCCGAAAAGCGCTTAGAGGCCTGTTATGGTAAAATGAGCGCTTTTAAAGCAAAAAGGTGGATTTTAAGCCTTTTCAAGGGTTCCGATAGGTGAAAAAAGGGTTTTGACAGTCCATGCAGTCCCTGTTGTATTTGCTTTGCAGTATAAGGCTCCTTATCATTAGAAATCCCAGCTCGGTGAGGGATGTCATCACAACATTGGCTCCACTTGGGGACGACCCGTTTGTCCTCGAACGCGTCGAGAACTACGCAGACCATCTGTTAGCCTTCTTCTTGCGAACACAGTCCCTTGATGCCTTCTCTTCTTTCTTCATGACAAATCAAAACAGCAAACATCATAATAAAAGCAACTGAATAATGTACAATATCATACAGCAGACCTTTCGACCTGAATCAATACTGGAAAAAGGGTTTTAAGAATTGCCCATTCACAAGGGCTTCGAGCAGATCACCCTGCAAATTTTCCAGTCTGAAAGTATTGTTTCCTCCGGCTTTCGCAATTTTGAAAGGTCTGAACCATAGAGGATCGAACTTTCCATGCTTTCCTTTCTCAGCCCTTCTTATGTCCCATCTTAGCACCAGATCTCTGACCTGCATCTCTTTATCTTTAGCATGTTAATCGAACAGGTCTTTCATTTTCTCTTGGTACTCAGTCAACCTCTGATTTACTCGACTTCGAGTCTCTTCCAGCCCTACTAACTGAGTCATTCTTCTGGTAAGATCGTTTGGTTCCTCTTGACAATCCTACATGAACCTAGCTATAGGTAAGGCCAATTGTATCGAGAAAACTACTGCTCTACCATAGACCAATTCGTATGGGGATTTTCCTGTTGACCTTTTACTAGTGATTATGTTTGCCCATAGCGCGAACTTGAGTTGTGAATCCCAATTCTTCTGGTTTTCATTTATGGCCTTTTTCAATGCCCTTACCAAAGTTTTGTTTGAGGATTTTGCCAATCCCTTTCCCTGTGAATAGTATGCAGTAGAGTGTCCTAGCACAATATTATACTGTTGGAAAAAACTGATAAATTTGACAAACTTAAAAGCCTAAGCTTTACTTGTGACAATCTTAGCAAGGCAGCCAAACCTTGAGATAATTTTATCTTCTAGAAACTTGATCACCATTGTGTCTGTAGCATTCCTTGCTGGCACGGCCTCTACCCATTTAGTGAAGTAATCGGTGGTTGTTAGTATCCACTTGTGTTGCCCGCTTGAGGCAGGATGAATTTCGCCAATGAAATCGATTCCCCACTGTTGGAAAGGTTCTTTTATGTGCACCGGGATCATAGACAAAGGTGCGAACTTTTGCCTTTCCGCAAATTTCTGACATTTTTCACAGGCCCTTACCCGAGCATAAACATCTCCAAAAATTCTGGGCCAGAAAAAGCCTGCTTTCAGAATCTTGTGTGCCATGGCCCTCCAGCTGTAGTGGCCACCACAGATGCCCTCGTGGAATTCCGCCATCGCTTCTTCTACTTCATTTTCTGTGAGACATAAAAGAAGTATGCCCGATGGGTCCCTCTAGTACAAACGGCCATTTGCTAAGATAAACTTCTGAGATTTTAGCCTCAGCGTTCTATACTTCGTCTTGTCACAGCTTGGAGGACACCTAAGAGTTAAGAGGTATTCTACAATTTCTTTGTACCATGCACTGAGGAGGTACTTCATATGGGTTTTTTGTGTAGCAGTTTCTATCCCGCGTTGCTCATCTGCTCTTCCAGGCTCTTCATTTGCCACCATAGACAAATTTATCCCCAAAGCCTGACAGTTTGATTCGGAAAGGATCTTGGCTAATCCCTGTCCCTTTATTAGCTTAGTGGGGCGTATCTCCAACTCATACTCCTGTGTCTTGGCTATCAATTTGCCTCTCTTTCCTTCACTATCTCCCTGAATCAAGATGTCTTTTACGGCCGTTGTGGGTACGAATGCAGTTATTGTTGACTGCAATACATACATCCGAAAAGCCTTCGGGATTTGACCAAGGCATAAGCCTCTTTCTCCAATATGTTATATTTTAGCTCAACGTCGCGAAGCACTTGACTGAAAAAGGCAATGGGTTGTTCATGACCTTCCTCATTTTTCTGCAATAATACAGCTGCGACAATGTGGGGAGATGCAAACAAAAATATTATGAAGGGTTTCGCATAATCCGGTCCTGCCAATACTGGGGCTTCTGCGAAAGAATTTTTAATTCTGTTAAAAGCTTCCCGCAACTCAGTAGTCCATTTTACTTCGTTATCCTGCTTTAGCATCTTAGTTATGTACCGGACTATCTCTGCATAGTTGGGTATGAATCTTCTCAAGAAGTTGATACATCCAAGAAAAACTTGGACCTCTTTCTTGTTTCTGGGCAAGGATATACCATTTATGACTTCTACCCTTTTCGGGTCAATTTTTACCCCTGCCTTTGTTACAATATGCCCCAACAGTTTACCCTCTTCTAAAGCAAACAGAGATTTTTGTGGGTTTAAAGACAATCCATACCTACGGCACTTGTCAAAGGTTCTGCGCAAATGCTCTATATGTTCAGCATCGTCCTTTGAGAAGACTATGATATTGTCCAGGTACACCACCGCAAATTTGTCTTGTTCCCCCACAAAAGCAATGTCCATGGCCCCTTGAAATGTAGCCCCCGCATTGATCAATCCAAACGGCATTCAAGCATACATAAACGTTCCCCAAGGAGTGGTGAATGCGGTTTTCTTTTGGTCCTCCGGAAGCACTGCTACTTGATTGTACCCAGAAAAGCCATCCATCATAGACATTCGTGAAGATCCTACCACCTTCTGCAATATATGGTCCATCTTGGGCAGGAGATAATTGTCTTTCAGAGATGCTCTGTTCAAGTTCTGAAAGTCAACACACAATCTTATTTCCCCGTTCTTTCGGACTGGGACCAAGTTGGCCACCCATTCAGAATATCTTAATGGCACAATAATCTTAGCCTTCAACAGTTTCTTGATTTCCTTTTCTATGGAAGGAAGGAGTAAAGGATTAATCTGTCTTAATTTCTGTTTGTGTGGCTTAGCATCTCCTTTTAATGGAATCTTGTGCTGGATAATGCTAATATCAAAGGTCTTGAAATCTTGATAGGACTAGGCAAAGACGTCTTTATATGTCTGAAATAACTTCCGATATTGCTCTTTGTATTCTCCGGGTACCTTATTAGACAATTTCACAATCTTGGGATCGGCCTCCGTGCCGAGGTTCAGGTCATCTACCTGATTTTCTTCAACAACCTTACTTGGCCGGATTGGGACATCATTCTTATCAAATAGTCTCTCGAGAGGGACCAGTCCCCTGGGTATTACATTCCATTTGAGCTGCAGCACCTTGTGCCCAGCTACGGTATCCTGCCATTTATTCTGAGGAAGCTCCTTCGTCTCTTCATCACTAGCATCTATGTCCATATTGGAGAATTCCCCAACAATCTCCATGAATTTTTTCACTTGCTCTTCGTCTTCAAACACCTACCAATGTTTGACATTGTTAGGGATGGAAGGACGGTAGCGAACCTCTATTTCATACCTCAGGAGGGGGTTCTGAGGTGGTCGAAAAGTGCTTGCAGCTACTGCGAGAGAGTCCGCCATTCTGTTTTGGTCTCTTGGCATGAATTGAATATTGAATGCTAAGAAGAAATTCTCTACCAAGTCCCATACCTCATTTCTGTAAGCCCTCAGTGGTGGGTGCTTAGCTTGACATTGATTTCATACTTGTCTCACCACCAGTTCTGAATCTCCCAAGACTTTCAAACTCTAAATATTCATATTCTTTGCTGTTTGTAGACTTAGAAGCAAGGCTTCGTATTCGGCCACATTGTTCGTGGCTTCATATTCCAATTTGAAAGATAATGGGACCAGTTGTCCAGTAGGGGAGATAAGGAGAATCCCAGCTCCATTCCCTTCCTTTGAGTTGGCTCCGTCAAAGTGCAAGGTCCAAATCCCACCTTCTTCATTACTTGAAGACTGCTCGGTCTTTACTTGACAGAAAGATGGCTCCTGCAAGTAATCTTGGTCTTCCTCAAGCATTATACAAGAAAACTCACCCTCTTTGCTGCACACTGATGAATTTATTGAATTATCAGCTTTAGTGACCATCTTCACAAACCTTGTTTCCCGGTATAATCTCCTCTCTTGGCCTCCAAACACAGGGATGGTCGCATAGGTTAGGTCCATTTTTATAGATCCTCTGATTTTTGTATCCCATGATCTTGATAACAACATCCCAAACCGAGCTAGGATGTCGGCCACTAATATGTCCATTACCACGCTCTTAGCTGGGATTTGGGCTAGATTTACCACCAGAGCCTTGATCATCCCCAAACATTTGACTCTTTTAGAATCAAAAGAGTAGATATATTTATATGGGTGAGTGATCTGCAGTCCCAATTGCTCCATCACCGACAGAGGTAACAAGTTATGGGACTCCCCGGAATCCAGCATACAGTTGTGCAACAACAAATCGTGAATTACTAAAGAGACATAGAAAGGAGGAGTTGAAGCATCTAGCTCCTCAACATGAGGACCAAACATTACCATAGGCCTTTCTTCCTGGAGGTTTAAACTATCTAGGATTGGGGCTGCTCCTTGAGGAAGCATGAAAGAAGACAGCTGAGACTGGTAGACTAGCTATTTCAGGAGTTCAGTTAGAGGGACTGCGATTTTAACTTTTTCCAGTTATTTTTGAAGATTAAAAGTAGAGGGAGACTCCTCTATGGTATTTTCCTTTGGTTCATTTATCATGGCTGAAGCTTTTTCTTCCCTCGGAATAGGTTTAACATTTGCATTTGGATTAGAGGCCAACTTAGAAGAGGAAGGAATGGAGTCATTAGAATGTAAAGGTTCAGTTATATGTCTCTTACCTTTATCTCTGACTTTCTGAACAACTGTCTCCTTCTGAGGCATCTTTTATTCTTGTTCTTGTGTGCTTGTCCTCTTCCTAGAGGACTTGAGATCGTATTTTCTGTTGAACTGTGCCTGCATGAAGTCCACGAATTACTTGTAGTAATCGTCAATCTCTAGATCTTCAACAACACTTGTTTTTTCTTCTTCTTCTTGTAAGGAAAGCTCCACTCCTTCACTTTCTTGCAAAGAAGTCTCAACTTCATTGCTGTCTGAGTAAGAAAGATATTGATCTTCTTTCCCATTGGGAATGTCTTCGGCAAGGCCATCCATCTGCCCTTCCAGATAGAGCGAGGGTTGTATGTGATATTGCTACCCCTTCCACTCTCTCTGTAATATTTGAAGAAGAGGATTTCTATATTGTGAGTTAAATCCTCTGTTTGGAGCAGCTTAGAATGGTTTGGAGGGTGAGTTCTTTGCCTCGAGCTCAAGCTTCACCAGCTTGCTTGAAAGGTTCTTGATCATTTTTCTCATCTCCTCTATTTTGTAATCTGCTACCTCTCTATCTTGCTTGAGGTAGATGCTTCTTCTTTCCCTCTACGTTTGGCATCATGGTTTGACCTCCCCTTTGATTTACCTGTAGAAGCAAAGTTGGCTTCTACTTCCAATGCATCAGTCTGGGCTTCATCCAGAGTAGCAGACTTCCTTTCTCTTAAAGAGAATCCAAATTATGACTCAAAGGCTGCTACAAACACCACTTTAGCAGCGGTTTGGTGAGGCTTCATTTCGGCTGGGAGACTTGTATATAATTTATTAAATCTCTTGATGAATTCAGACACATCTTCATTATGTCTCTTTCTAAGTGCGTTGAATTCTGTAAGATAGTATCCGTGGTCTTTCTTCTCTCCCCACTTCTTGGTGAAGGAATTTTCCATCTCCTCCCAATTATTAATGAAGCGGTCCCCCAAGGTCTTGAAGCATTTTCTGGCCTCTCTATCTAGAGACTGGACAAACAATCTCTACACCACATCCAGATGTTCAACATTGAAATTTTCTGCGAAGGCGCAGAAAACTTCCAGGTGTTTATGAGCTTCAGTATCATTTTCTCCATTGAAACGAGGTAGGATCTTTAAGTAATCCTGAGGCAATGCCAAGGGGGCATATTTGTTCAGTAGGAAGCCAGGAACAACCATCGGAGGTTGTGGAGGTGGCGGGAGAGTCTGATGTGTAATAGGAGATGGTGGAAGAGAAGTATGTATGACAATGGGGATATACTGAACAACGACTTGATGGGTTGATTGAACTGCTGGAATATGAGAAGTGGAAACCTTTGTGACTTCTTTAACTTCTTCGGCTTCGAGAGGGGGATGCAGAAAGAAGCTCGTGGTACCTATAGATTCAGCCTCATCTTTTACTTCAATATTTTCAAGGGAGGAGCTACTAGAAGTATAATCAAGGGTTCTTGCAGTAGAATCAGGACCTTGATTTTGAGCTAATTGAGAGGAGGATGGAGAGTCTTCCAGGGAGAATATGGGAATATCTGTATAAGATGATTGTCTTTCTCTCCAACTTCTCTTGTGAAAAATCTTCTCTGGATTAGACACTGAAGGTGTTCTCAACTGGGATGTATTTGACCTCAGGTGTGGCTTTCGGGAAGCCATGATTGCAAATAGATTTATCTTTGAATGACAGTGGAGTCGCCAAGGTGAGGGATCTACAACTCCCAACCCTTCCTGCTCACCTATTCTGAAGGGTGGATGAATATTTGTCGAGGCCTAGGGATTTAGTTCTTGAAATTCTGTCCCCGACAATGGTGCCAAAAAGATGTTGTAGCTCCTAGAGACAGCCTTGAGTTGTATAAAGACCAGTGCCTAGGACGTATTAAATGCAAGGAGCATATGACTCAACTGACTGCAGTTGGAAATGTTTGGCTCTCATGTAACTATCACTCAGATGAATGGTTTTAATAAGGGTGGAACCAAAACCCCAAAGTTAAACACAACAACTAGGAAAACTGCAAAAACTGCGTACAAACTGCAATAAGTAAATGCATCAGACAACTTTAAAACAAAATGCTGTAAAAGGGGGCCGACTTCTAAAATGAATACACAGTTATCAAGTTATATGTGACCGATGACTATGACAGAAGATAGAGTAAGATATCAACTATAACCGGGCTTATCCAAGGATGAGAATCCATATATACTGGGCTTATTCAGAGATAAGAATCCATATATTGGGGTTCATTCAAAGACAAGAATCCATTGTAGTTAGTATCGAAAGAACGACGAAAGAGATAGAAAATGAAACAAAGTATCATGCCTGAGCCATATTTAAAGCGCTATAGATGAGTAAATATGAGTATCTGCTATGATAAATTCACATTTAAGCACGGGAGCACTCACATTCTAGAGCATTTAGATACAAGAGATGTAGAGAGATATGGAATGAACATTTATATTCAAAAACAAGGAGAAGAGTTACAAACTGTGAATCATCCCGAGCGGAATCCCTAATTCCAGCAAAACTTCTTATTACTGAGTCCCTACGAGATCTTCAAACATCTACTATCAAAGTTCATACAAAATACATATAGAATACTCAAGCTAGTGAGTCCTTTGGAAAATCTGGAACCTTTTGTTAGTGTTTTCTTCCTATTTTTTTAACCTCTGATTCCTATGCGTGAGAAGATATTTTGGGAAAATATCTTCCCCGCATGCTTGTATGATGTTTCAGGTTTAAATAAAAAACATAAATGATGATGAGGTAAAAATGCCTCTCATCATATTACAATGTTGGCCTAAAGCCGTTTCTAACTGAAACGTAAATAGTCTACTAATCTGAAAGTAAAAACTACAGGAGTGAAATAAGGATTTCACCCAAAATGACAAAGTGAAAAGGACATAAGGTAATAGGCCATGCAGGCCCGGTCATGAATGATCATTGTTGTTTGATGAGGCAGAGCCACTACTTCTGCTGGCGAAGGTGATACCGTTAGTCGTGGGAAGGACTGGCCTTCTGTGCTAGAGAATGCAATACTGTTAGTAATGGATGAGTTGGCCTTCTGCGCTGGAGATTCCTGTAGAATGGCTAATGGTCATGATCCATTGAATTTGATGTGGAATTGAACCTATTCATATTTTTTCTCTACTTCTTGGGCGTGGAGGATCATCACCCTCGGCCTCAAGCAACTGTGATTGGCTATGAGATGGCCCACATACTTAAAATTCCATGAAAACCTGCACAGATAGCAAACCTGTTAAATAAATCCTGCGATGAAGGCATAGATTGCTTCAAAAGGCTCGGGTGAAGGCGGAAGAGCAGTGTGGAGGTAGGGAATGTAGCAGAAGCGTTTCCATGGTGAAAGCAGAGTTTAAATTTGATTTTGCGCAAATTTATGCAAAAGGTGATTTTGCGGAAAACCGGAGGCGATTTTCGCACGGGGCCGGGGCGGTAAGTGGTTTTACCGCGGGTGAACACGATAGGGCTCAGGTGTTGACACCTGTCCCTCTAAAACCACCCATTTCGCGTTGAATTTGGGAATTAAATTATTTTGGTGGATTGGGTGCGAAAATAGTTCTAGACTGTCAGATCTGGGAGATCGACGACTGAGATCAAACACGAAGGGAGAAAGGATGTGTGGGAGGAAGAAAGGTGGGACCTGGCGGATGATGTCATCAGTTTTGTTGGGTAGTGAAAAGCTATTGGGTGGAGTTGAAAATAGGGGATCAATGGGAGTCGTTGGATCGTGAGGATCAACGGTTGGGATCTGGAGATGAAGGAGAATGGAAAGGGCAGGGTTGAAAATGCGGGAGTAATATGGGCTGTTGGATTTGGAGAAATGGGCGGTTGCGATTGAATTGGGGGCTTCGCATATTGGAGATCCAGACAGATGGGAGGAGGAAACACGGAGGGAGCGATTGCCATATGCCGATGGAGCGAGAGCCGTTGGATCGGGGACGAGATCAATGGTGGAGATCGCAGCGGGGGAGTGAAATATTGATAAGTGGTTGGGAAAGTAGCAAAGGAGAAAGGACCATTGGATTGGGGACATAAACGATGGATATCAACCACGGGGCACATGGGGGTACGGATTAAATTCTTGGCCTCCGCCTCCGTAGAAAATTTTAGTCGTTGATATGAGATCTTCCGTAGTCAACTGTGTCAATCAGGGATCAAACTCAAGGTGTTAACCTTCCTGCAAGCAAGAGTGCCTACGGGCAGAGCGGAAAACTCGACAAGAATCGTTGGATTGGGCTCGAACAATCATTAAGAGATAAATTGGAGAAAAGTGAGCGGGGTGAAAGGCAAAAGGTGAATCGGTCGTTGATCAGGATGATCAATGGTTGAAATCTCATCGAGGAATGGTAGGCAGAAGGGTTTTGAACGGGAGGATGGAGACAATGCGAAGGTGTGATGATCGTCAGATATGAAGGATCAATGGTCCAGATCATATCGCAGCTTCATATAAATGAATGAATGAGGCGGAGGACAGCGAGACATCGCCAACTGTTGGATCAGGAGGATCCATGGTCGGGGTTCCATCGTGGGGGACGACAAATGGAATGAGCAGAGGGGAGTGCTGTATATAGTCGTTGAATCGATTGCGAAATCAACGGTTCGATTATATCCTTAATAAATATAGAGTGAAAATGGATTACTGCGATGCACGATGCGCGATGGAGTGAGGACCGTTGGATCTGCAGAGATCAACAGTGGAGATTATGTCGGGGTTTCACACATCAGCGGAAAAGGAGTTCAACAAATAAGGAATGTGAACTTTGGAGGAAGCGAAGTATGATGGGCGATGGATAGGTGACGTGTGATGGCCGTTGGATCTGTAGAGATCAATGGTTAAGATCTCTTCGTCAAAGATGCACCTTGGCGGTGAAACAAAAGAGAAAATGAGTGGATTTGAGAAACAACGAATTCCGATGGCCGAAGAGGGCTTAAGGATTTTTAGCTGTCGGTCACATAGTGGTGTCATATGAGAAATTAGGGCTAAGGGCTTAAGCCGAAAGGTTCTTAGAGGCCTGATATGTTAAAATGAACGCTTTTAAAGAAAAAAGGTGGATTTTAAGCCTTTTCAAGGGTTCCGATAAGTGAAAAAGGGGATTTGATAGTCCATGCAATCCTTGTTATATTTTCTTTGCAGAGTAAAGCTCCCTATCATTAGACATCCCAGCTCGGTGAGGGATGTCATAACAACACAAACTTATTGACTTCCATTATGGCATTCTCAAATCCTAATCTATAGTCTTCCGAATCTTCATATGATTTCTCATGTGGTTTTGAAGAAAACATCCTTTGTTCTTCTTTTGTAAGGAATGTGTTATCCTCATCATAGGAACCTATGACATTTACATGGTCTTCTTCAAACTGCTTAGGCTCTCTTTCTTCTTCATCTACATAGTTATGTTGGAAAGGGGGTCTGATTTGTTGGTCACTCTCTCTTGGTCTAACTTGAGGAGGGTCTCTTCTAAAATTTTGATTTCTATTCCTATTTTGAAGATTGGCTTGATTTTCCCTAGGAGGTGTTCTCTCATTCAAACTAAATTTTTCCATCATCCTCTCCATTGTCCTAACTATGGAGTCAAGTTTGGTGTCGGAAGAGGAGGGTGCAGGTGTTGTGTCATATTTATAAGTCGCCCTTTTTTTTTACCTCACCCTAGCCCTTTTCTCAATCAAATTGGCCTCTACACTCATATCCCCCTTTTGCATGTCTTCTAAAGTTAGGTAATCTCTCTCCCTTAGTTGATAGATCATATCAGCATCAAATCCTTCAGGATATTTCACCAAGGCCAAGCCTTGTGGAGGTTTTATGTGAGGTGGGAGAGCATTGTAAACACTATTAAACCTAGTGGAGTAGTCATGCACACTTTCTCCCAGATTTCTCTTAAGATTGTTATACTCAAACAGAATTTGGAGGGGGTTCTTCTTGATTTCCCATTTGTTCACAAAGGTTTGGTATAGAGTAGGGAGATCATGAATGCTATTGGGAGGTAAGTCTTTAAACCATTTCTTGGGTTCTCCCCCTAGGCTCCGAGAAAAAATCCTCATTTTTATGGTTTCTTCGTCTATCTCCATGTAGTCAAAAGCATCATTAATTCTATCTACATGTTTTTGAGCAGTGATGGATTCAGTCCCTAAGAAGTGAGGGATTTTGGACTGATAGTCATTTGGAAAAGGTAATAGTGGTTTTTGTAGAGCTAGTGGAGCATACTAGGCTTCCATGATGGGAGGGAAAGGAAACAAAGGTTGATTTACAAGGGGAGGATTTGTGAGAGGTGGAGGAGGATGGAGTGAGGTGGTTTGCACACTGGTGGTATGGATGGGTGTAGATGAGGTACTTGGACTGGAAGACTGATTCTGAGTAGATTTGAGATGAAAATGGCTGAAGTGATGGAGAAGTTGAAAATCAGGTGGAGAGGAAGGAGAAGCTTCTCTACTGGAGCTTTGTTGCAAATCTATGAGCTCAAAGTCAGCTTGGTCAACCCTACTTTGTGACTTGGTCCTGAATAGGTTCTTGGTATGGTGCAAGTCAAACTGAGGATATTGTGGAACTGTAAGGTGTTCGAGTGCAGAACTTACTCTATGAATGGCCCTAACAGTGGGTGAGTTTCCAGCTTTAGAAGTTTGCCACAAAAAATTTTCTGGGTTATCAACTACAGTAGGAGGATTTGGGTCTCGGTGTGATCTGGTATTGATCCTTCGTGAAGCTAGATCTCTTTACTTGCACAAGGTATAACTAGGCCTTAAAAACTGTTTTGGACTGATTTGACACAATCCTAGAACAACCTATGGGACTAGTGGGATGAGCAAGGCCTATTGGAGGTTAGTGGAGTCGCCAGGTGGATTCATTTTGAAATTTTGAAGATATGTATACAATGGTCCACCACCAAATTCTTGATAAAAATCAATCTAGGGAGTACTTTTGGGTTTTTTTTAGTTTCTTTATGCAACCTTAACGTTAATGAGTTTGCCCTAGCTGAGTCATCATCTTGCTAGGATGGTGAAGCAATTAGTTTCTAATCTCGGCTATGGGTTGGTTTTTAAGTCAAACTAGGGATGTATATGAGTCTATAAGAGTTTGTCAGGATACTATGAACTCATTCCCACCGTGATCGTCATTATGTTAGCTCCCCATAATTTGCTAGAATTATTGAGATACAAAGGTATAGGGTAACATCAAACCAAGCTTTGGAATCCTAGGACCTAGCCTTCCTAGATTCAGAGAGGGATCGCTCTAGTAGGTACAAAGATGTGAACTTGTTTGCTGATTAGGGTTGATTTTAGGCTAGATGTTAAGTGGAGGGTATTTTGATTGTTTTTGGTTGGGTATGATGCTCAGATAGATTTAGATACAAAACATGGAAGATTGTTAAGTCATTAGGCAATGGAGTCTAACAAGGTCATGAATGAGTTCATCAATGGTTTCAAGAGTATTTTCAGGGAAATTCTAACTTGGTTGGTGGGTCTTTAAGGTTGTGAAAGGATCATGAGGTGGACATTAAACTTGAGAATAACAAGCTAATAAAGGGGGACATTAAACTTTCCATAAATACTTGAGTTGTGCTGAATGGATGCCATTTACTTGCTCAAAAATCCAATCTCCCATGACTGCTTTGTGTGCAACGGCAAGCCTAAAAAGGAGGCAGAAAGGTCAATTTTGAAGTGTTATTTGACCTTTTGAGGGGGAAAAAATGCTCCAATTGACCTGAATTTTTGTGGGTAGACTTCTGGTGACATGAAAAACTGAAAAATGTAAACTTTAGCAGCTGAGGATGCCCCAAAAAAGAGCATAGCGCCTAGGGTGCTATGCTCTTAGGGGCCAAAATTTGGAAAAAACAAAAAAGTTTCTGGATTTTCTTCAAAATTGGTGTGTAGACCCCTCAAGGGGTTTTAGACACCTGCTGAGAAGCATAAACCAAGATCTCAAAGTTTTCATGAACTTTGGGCCTTCTTAGCTCTTCTAGCTCTATGAGGGCTTGCTTCAATTTAGCATTGGCAAGCATGCTCTTCCTTGCATAGTGTTTGACCATTTTCTTCTACAAGGCAAGGCCCCTCTTCACCTCTTTGAAATGTTTGTGTTCTTTCTTGTAGTAGTAAACAATTCTTTGTGCCCTTTCAAAGTCCTTTTCCCATTCTTGAAGCTGGGCATCTTTCTCTAAGAGGAGCAACTTAGTACTCATCTCTTAGTCCTCATTATCACTGTCTAGATCAACAAAGAGAGGCCCTTGAGAAGCCTTTTTGATCCTTTTGCTCCTCCTGGATGGTGTCTTTTGCTCAACACTCTTCATTTTTTCTTTGCCTTTGTCCATTGCTTTGGTATTTTGTGAGTAGATGGCCCTTTGTCTTTTAGAGGTAGCAAACACATCTCTTTTCCCTCTGTGATAAGTGCATGAGAGAGGGGCAATAATGGGAATCACAAAGGTAGTGTTGTCATCATTTTGTCCTTCAATCCACTCTACATTTTCTGTACCTTCCTCACTTTGATTCTCTTTGTCCTCTATGGAATGGTTTTTGTCAAGATAGTCAGGGTGCCTATCATGACTGTCATGACTCTTTCTTGGACTGTCTTGGGCACTTAGATAGCTATCTTCCTCATCTGGATGTTCTCCTTCTTCACTATCTTCTTCTTCCTCATCATTGTTATCTTCTTCCTCATCATCATGTTCACTGCTTTCATCCTTGTGGCTGCTTTCACTAATGTTATCTTGTGGCTTCCATTACTAGTTTCATATTTGTTTTCTCCTTCATTATCTTGCTACGCTTGGCCATTGCGTTTTCTTCATGGCCACCACTGCTTTCTTCATGGCTACTTCCTTCCTCTTCATCATTTTCTTCATTTTCATCCTCTTCTTCTTTTTCATCATCTTCTTCTTCACTGCTCTCTCCTTTTCCATAATTTTCTATCTCATCTTCTTCTTGATTGTTGCCTCCTATTTTCTCTTCACTAGGGCTAATGTCAGCCCCTTCACTTCGTAATTTAGGGGAGGAGGTAATAGGTGAAATTCTTTATGGAGAAGGCCTATGGGGAGATTATGGATGTGTGGAGGTAGATGGTTGTGAAGTGGAAGGCAAGTTCTGCTGGATGAAGGCCCGGGGGTCTGCAAACACATCATGTGAGATGAAGGTCCCCCAAGATATACCTTGTTTCTCTAGCTGGTATAGGACAGTCATCTTGATCAGGGAGTGATGAAAGAGGCTAGGCATTTGGTGGTCATAGCTTTTCCTCTTGCCAGCAAAGGCCATTTTATCAATACTCCGGAAGAGGTAATAAGGTAGGTTCATCATCCTGACTTTGGTAAAATGCATCAGCAACTTGATATGATATGAATTGAGTCGGGAGTATCTTCCCTCACATGTGAAAAAACTGATAATCTACCTCATTAATGCTGCATACCTCTCTAGAAAATAAGAAAAAGGAAAAATAGCCTTGTAGTTTTGCTGATAGGTGGGTTTCAAATAAGGCCCACAATAACCCAAATCCAACTTCCTTTGTTTGAACCAAAGCTAACCAATGTCTGGTATACCGATTGCCTTGGAAATGATTTCAGATGAAAGCTCAAATTGGACCCCTACTAGATTAACTTGGTGGTTTTGTAAGCTACAGGCAAATAATCTAGTTAAGTCTGGATGACTGTTGAATTGCTTGACCTTCTCACAAAAATTTTAGCACCCTACATCTTGGAAGCATGAAAGGATCATAGGAGAGGAAGTGATTGGAGTGGTGTCTAGGGGCTCAAATATTTTATCTTTCCCTCCATGATGTTTTGGCTTGGTGGGAGTGTGACTCTCATCACCACTGGTGTGACTATCTCTCTCTGACATGATGGCTGGTCCAAAACAATAGAAGAAACCTTGGGTTTTTCTTGAGGGTATTTGGAGTAAAACAAGTGGTGTAGGTCAACTCTTTGCAAAAAAAGGAAAGCTAGGGTGAAGAAAGATTTCAAAGCTTGTACTTGGTGGTGGAGATCAACCTTATAGTCACACAGTCCCCTCTTTGCACAAAAAACCAATTTTTCTTACAAACCCTAGTTCAAAGACATAACAATTGATTTTTGCATAGTCTAGGGTTTGGTCAAGTTTAACTATGGATGACCACTTTGATTTTAGGAAAATAATGCTTGGGAGGAGGAAAAAAGGGTTTACCAACCTTGTATTAACTTGCAAAAGTTTTAGAGGCCGAAAAACTCGATTCTTGAAAGTCTTTTGCAAAATCTGTGGAGTGCTGCCGGGAGCGTAGCGCCTGCGCGTAGTGTCGGGACGGTCAGGTTGTCGGAGCGTAGCGCCAGGCAGAAAATAGGCAGTCTTCCGGGCGCTGGTGGTAGTTTCTGGGCTTGCGCGTAGCACCAACCCAAGCACGTAGCGCTGTGCTGCAAGCGCATAGCACAGTGTAATTTTACACTGCCCGCCTCGCCTTTGTGTGTAGCGCCGGAGGCTAGGGGCGTAGCGTCGTGTTCAGTGCTTAGCACCTGTCAATTTCTACAGTTTGCCCAAAAAATGTTGTAACTTCTCCTCCAACGATTTGTTTCTCTTTTCAAAGTGGCTAATGGTGTGGGGGAGAAATTAGAAAGGTCCCTTTATAGCTTTTTTGAAAATAAATCGAAAGGGAAAATCCACTTTTGTAAAGTTCATGTTTCCTCAAAATGCTTCTTAAGCCATTTCTGTTAATGATTTATGTCCCATGTTGATTTTAAGGTAAAAAAAAACTTTGTTTTTGCCTCTTTGGTGAGATGAGACTATGCATATTGATACTCTTTATCCCTTTCCTTCAGTGTAGATAACCTAATGTTATCCTTGGAAGTAACCTCGAGGAGATGACTTCTGTCTTTGTGGTGTTTGTGGTGATTTTCTTATTTATCACCATTGTTTTGTGACTAACAAAAACATCCCTTTTCTCTTTGAACATAGGCCCTTTGATGATCTGTATTTTCACTGATTTACCATAAACTCATGGTGTTTTTGTTTGACTCAAGTTTGTTGTGTCTTCTTATCAAAAATGGCTTTTAAGAACTCTTTCAAATGTACTTCCTTTGTTTTCCATCTCTGCTTTAGATTACTCTTCAAGGTATTTTTTCATAAAGGTTTGGAGGTGATAGTTTATCCTTTGTATGTTTAGGTGCTGAAACAAAAGGTTGCTTTAGGAGGTCCCTTTGACATCCCCTCTGTTGTTTATGAAGGAGACCTTTTATTCCATTACCTTGCCTTGTTGCTAACCTGATGTCCTTTTGACTACTCTTGCAGAGATGTGAGCAAGAGCAACTATCTCCTTGCAAGAGTTATGTCTTTAGGCATAAAAAGTTCCCCTACTGATCTCTTTGGTGTATATAGGACCAGTGGTTTGTCCCCTTATTTTGAATGTATTCCCTTTATATAGAAGAAGCAAAATCTGTAGGGCACCAAATCCATCCTATGACTTTGTAAAAACCCTAGGTGATCTAGTGGAGGCCTTCTTGGACTTGGTTTTTGGGCTGGGATCTAGACTTAGGGTTTACAAGGGTAAGACAGGATCCATGCCAAGCTTTGTGTATTTGTGGGCCTAAGATGCAGCACACATACTTGACTATCTAGAGGCTCTACAGAGACACCCAGTTTTTAAGAGTTGCTAAAGGAGGCACACCAAAGCTGCTTTGTTTGGCAAGCTGAGGTAGGGGTGGGGAATTGTGTAGGTAAGAAAAAACATAGTTTTTGAGCCAAGGAGACAAGTTAGGTTAAAAAAATGACTGGCTTGAGCCCCTAATGGGTCTTCCGAGAGTAGTGGGCCAGTTATGACTAGCTAGGATAAAAACATAGTGGAAATTATACCTTGAAGATAATGAAGGCAGTGAGATTTCTAGAACTCACAATGTTCTATAAAATTTGTTTCTAGAAATCTTGGGGTAGTCATTTAGTCATCACCGCAAAATTCTACGGGCGACTAACATATTAATAAAGA